>PVLA01005771.1:0-81780 GCA_004027455.1 Hydrochoerus hydrochaeris | reverse complement strand
TAGTCTGTGGCCTTTCTTTTTTTTTTTTTTTTTAGCAAAGTTTCACTAGAGAGTAGAAAAAGAGGCTCTGCAGAATAATTTGGGACAAGTAAAAGTAAGAAAAGAGCCAGGTATGGTGGCACACACCTGTAATTCTTGGATATGACACCAAAAACACAGACAACTAAATAGCATGCCTGTAGTCCCAGCACACGGGAAGCTGAGACAGCGGGACGGATGTGAGTTAAAGGCAGCCTCAACTACACAGTGAGACCCTGCTTAAAAAAAAAAAAAGTATAAATAGATCAGTTGGGGCACATCAAAACTGAAAAATTCTGTGCACCAAAGGGCACAATCAAGAGAATGAAAAAGGCCATCTATGGGCAAAAATACCTGCAATCTACCTGGTATAGAGTTGACTTCCAGAATAAAAAACCCCTATAAGCCAATAATAAGAAACAAATAACCTGATTTTAAAATGTACAAAAGATTCAATAACTATTTCTCCAAAGAAGATACACAAATAATGAGCAAGTATTTGAAAAGATGCTTGATATCCCTAATCTTTAGGAGAACGCAAAGATTCCTATGAGCTATCACTTCACAACCACTAGGTGGCCAGAGTTTAAAAGGTTGGGTTAGAGAGAATATGGAGAAAATGGAATTCATGTGCACAGATGGTGGAAAATTAAACGTTCTCAAAAGAATTAAAAATGGAATTGCTGTATGATCCGGCAATTCCACTTCTGAGTATATTTGCAAGAGTACTGAAAGCAGGATCTCAAAGCCATAATAAGCACAGCTCACATTTATAGCAACATTATTCACAATAGCTGACATGTGAAAGGAAGTAAAGCATCCACCACAGAAGAGTGTAGGCAAACAAAATGTGGTCCAGGGGAACTTTTTTTGTTGTTGGTACCGGAGATCAAACTCATGACCTTGCACTTGCCAGGCAGGCACTTAGGCCACTGAGCTAAATCCCGGGCCTCAGGGGAACATTATTAACCATGGAAGGGATGGAAAGTCAAATGTGGTGCAAGGTGCAAGCCTGTAATCTCAATACTCTGGAAGGCCAAGATAGAAGTTCAAGGCCAAAAGATGGTGAAGTGGTGAGCAGCAGAGAAAAAGCCTCTCTGAGATTTTGTGTCCAGATGCTATAATATAGCAACATGAGGAAGAAAAGGAGAGAAGCCAGTCCCCACGGAGGATTTGAATCAAGAATTGAAGCCCACGAGATGGATGAGAGGCTTCAATGAAGAAGGAGGTGGCAAGCAGCAATTTCTCTTTGAGTCCAGACTCACTTCGTGAGGCTCAGCTCAAACCTGCTGACCCACAGTGACTACTGGCGAGCCCCCAGAGGCCTCCATGGAGAAATGCACCAGTGGATGGGAGCAGTGGACACAGAGGAGTGCAGTGGCTGGTGAGTTATTCAGGTTCAGACATTCCCCAAGAGAGGGTGTTTAGCCAGTAGCCATCTTGGAGAGGGGCAAACTAAGCTCAGAACTCAGAAGAGCTGCAGACTGGCTCCATCTAGTGGTTCCAGTGTCAGGATGAAGCTGTAGGATTCAAGTCGGCAGGAGGTTTGAGAGTTGAGCTTGCAGGAGGTACACCAAGCATTACCACCTGGACAAACTGAGTTCTAGCCTCACAGCCAGAAACCGGCCTAAACCTCAGTGGAACTCAAGGGTGAGGTTCACTGGGATTATCCACTACTCCCTAGTAAAGCTATGGCTGGGTTGTTGGGCATAATCAACTTGGATCTGGACTCTGTCTGCCCATATTGTCTACCAGCAACAGCAGTGACAAGCCTTGAGATGGATTTTTTAAAAATTTTCTTCTTTGTTTTCTCTCTTTTCATGTTTTTGTTTTTTCCTGATTGTTTGCTTTGTTTTTATGAGTGTGAACATGGTTTCTTTTTTGTTGTTGTTCTGTTCTTGTTTTTATTTCTTCCATTGCTCTTTCCTGTCTTCATCAGTCTCTCAAAATTTGCAAAATCTTCCTTTGTCCTCAAGCCTTGCTTCTAATATTCTCCCCCTAACTCCTTTTAAATTTTCTCCCAAGGGTAAAGTCACCACTTCAAGAGCTTATTTACTGTATACAATTTTCACATTTGTTTTAGATTTTGTTACATAACCACAAATCTAGTTCATATGGTTAAAGTGGCAAATTAATAGTTACCACAGTTTGTCATTTTTCTAGGCTGTTTGATGGTATTTTTATTGCTGATTGTACTACTTTAGTCAAAGTAACATAATTGTTCTAATCAGTTGTTCTTCCTGATATATCAAGATGGAGATCTCCTAAGAGTCATAAACAACTATAGGCCAGTGCCAGAGAACTAGGGCCTGGGCCAAGTGGGTAACAACTTCTCATCCCCAATAAATCAAAGAGGTAGAATCTTGCAACAGACTCAAATCTAAAAGCCAGTTACATCTGGAAGACACCTCTGAGAAGCAGTCATTTCCTAAGGGTTCTAAATACTACCAATAAAGCCACTCACTATAAGCAATTATGAGTATCAACCAAGGAATTAAAAGAAAAGAAAATGAGAAGATACTTAAAGTGTAACCCCAAACTTCCAGCTCACCAAAGGCAAACCTAGGGAGCAATGAAGTAGAACAATCTGAAGGCCATCCACCTGAATTCTCTAAAGGGGTAACAATGGAAGTAACAAGGCTCTTGCAGAAATCAAATCAGAAATAATCTCTGATAACCACAGAGATGATTACCATAATGAAAGACATGCTCAGTAACTCTAGAGCAGATACAGATTTTAAAAATAAAGGAGCTTAGGAAAATGATGGAAACTATGAACATTCAACACAGGAAAAAAATGGAATCCACGAAACAGATCCAAACATATCCAGATTAAAGAGTCCACTGAAAGTATATGAGCAGAATGAGCAGAAAGCAGAATGAGCCAATGTGAGAACTGAGTATCAGATCCAGAAGACGGTATTATAGTTAGTGATCATGAAAAGAAAGATTTCCTAAAAATAGCAAATGGCTGGGGATATAGCTTAGCAGCACAAGGGTCTTCCTGGAAAATGCAAGGTCCTGAGTTTGATTTCCCAGTACCATAAAAAACAATAGCAAGAGACCAAGAGAAATCAACTCAGCAGTTGCTAAATGATGCAAAGAATAACATAAGACTGACTGGAGTCAATGAAAAAGTAGAAGATAGGGGCTGGGGATTTAGCTCAGTGGCTCAAGTGCTTGCCTGGTAAGCACAAGGTCATGAGTTCAATCCCTGGTACCCCCCCACACAAAAAAACAGTAGAAGATAGCACAAATGATATAGGGAAAAAAAACGTTCACAGAAGTCATGGCAGAGAACTTCACAAGCAGGGAAAAAGAATTTGACATATAGATAACTGAGGCATCTAGGACTCCAGTTAGCCATGGGAGGCTGAGACAGAAAGATCATGAGTTTGAGCCCAGCCCAAGTAATTTAATGACTTAGGAAGACCTTCTCTAAAGAAAAAAAGAACAAAAAAGACTTGTGTCAGTGTAAGGGTCCTGGGTTAAATCACCAGCACTAAAAAACAACAGAAAACAAAAATGAAAAGAAACTGATGTATGCAACAACACAGAGGAACCTTGAGAACACTGTGGCTAAGTGGAATAAATCAATTATGAAAGGACAAATACTATGTGACTCTCCTTACAGGAAATTCCCAGAGTAGTCAAGATTCATAGACAGAGAAAATAGAAAATGCAAGTCCTGCTTGGGCTATTTAGTGAAATCTTGTCTCAAAAATAGAAACCAAAAAGGACTGGATCTGGGTGTGGGATCCCACACTTGTAATCCCAGAATTTGGCAGGCCAAGCCAGGAAGATCACTGTGAGTTTGAAACCAGCCTGGGTACATGTAGTACTCAGACAATAATTTAACCTGATGCGCCACCATCTTGTTCTGTATGTGCCATTTTAAAATAAGTTTCTGTTTCTTACATAAGTTTCTGTTTCTTGCTCAAAGAGATAAGTTTCCTTTTCCCCAAACTGACACTCACTCGAGAACAACCAATCAGCTCTTCCTCTCCTATGACCTCGCCCTCCCCATACTCACTATAAAGACAACCTCCCTTAGTTGTGAGTGCGCAGTCTCAGGATCGGTCCATAGAGACCACATCGCCAGGCTTGGCAATAAAACTCCTTTGCCCTTGATCAGTCAGCCTCTTGGTTTTCAATTTTGTAAGTGAGCTATTACATTTGGGGGCTCGTCCGGGATGGAGGCTTAGTCCCCACTGACCCAAATTGAATTATTTTGTTCATCTGGACCTTTAGTAGTGAGTAACTATTTTGTTCCTTCCGGAGGGTTTTGATGGCATGCCATACCTAGGTTCAAATTAGGAGAGGGGACGCCCTCGGTTTGGGAGTTGAGTCAAGGGGTGAAAAGCCAGAACAGTTGGTTTAGGGCTGACAGCCCACTTTATATTTGTGTTCTGCCTCTCCACCCTGACCCGCTCCATTTGTTTTTGAGCCCTCCAGTCGATCTAAAATCTAGCAATCTAAAATTGAGGCAAGGAGTTCTCTTTTTGACTGCAGTCTGTTGTTTGTCATTTGTCGCTAGTCCCTTGTGTCGCTAGTCCCTTGTTTGTTGTCTATTGGTCACCGTGTTTGTTCCTTAACCCTTTTACTTTTAGGAGAATAAATCATGGGACAGACCAATGACAAGGAACCACCCACTCCCCTGGCCCTGGTTCTTGACCATTTCAAAGACTTCAAAAGACGTGCCACTGGCTATGGGGAAAATGTATATAAAGGAAGATTAATGATTTTTGTCATGCAGGAATGGCCAGCTGGGACCAGAGGAGTCTGGCCCTCATCTGGATCCTTTGTTATGGCCACAGCCCAAGCGGTCCACCGGTATGTCTTCGGACCCCCAGCATATCCTGACCAAATTGTCTACATTCAGATCTGGATAGACATTATCTATGAATCTCCACCTTGGACTACACCTCCACGGGAAGAATTCATAGCGGTGCTCAAACCGAAAGTAAAACCAAACCAGGAACCCACAGCACCTCCTCCAATCCTGGCATGGGAAGAAGACCCCCTTGACAAGTTTCCGTCCCCTTTTCTGACTCCCCCATACCCAGCTTCCTCCTCACAACTGCTCCCCGAATCCACTTCCTCCTCCCCTCCACCCAGTCCGATCCACACACGCTGCCGCCCCGGAGCAGAACCCCAACCAAGAGCCCCTTCTAAAGCTGTTTCCCTCTGCCCCCTGCAAGAGGTACCAGTGCAAGGTGGAGGCTCTATGTTTGTTTACACCCCTTTTTCCACCTCTGATCTCTACAATTGGAAAAGCCAAAACCCTCCTTTCTCTAAGGTCCCCAATAGTCTGATAAATCTCCTAGAGTCTGTTTTTTCCACACACTGTCCCACATGGGACAACTGCCAACAAATACTCTGAGTTCTTTTCACTGCAGAGGAATGACTATGTGTCCTCACTCTGGGTCAAAAAGAGTGTTCAAGACCCAGACGGAACCCCTTCGATAGATCTACAGAGAGTAGAACATGCCTTCCCTTCTTCACGCCCTAATTGGGGCCCAAACGTGGACAGAGGTAAGGAGGCTTTAGAACAATATTACCAAAGGCTTCTAGATGCAATTCGAGCAGCTGCAAAAAAGGCTACTAATTTGTCAAGAGTAACTGAGGTAAGGCAATTGGCAGAGGAATCACCAGCCACGTTCCTAGAGCGCCTCCTGGAGGCCTATCGGTTATATACTCCCATTGATCCTTTGGCCCCAGAGAATGCTAGGGCGATTAACATCACCTTCATGTCTCAGTCGGCCCCGGACATTAGGCGCAAATTACAAAAATTGGAAGGATTTGAAGGGATGTCTCTCAGCCAGTTAATTGAAGTTGCTCTTAAGGTCTTCGAAAATTGAGAGAGATTACAAGAAATAACCAATAGAAAAATGACCAAAGTTCTCGAACTGCTCTGTGAAAGAGAAACCAAAAGGGGTGAAATGAAATTCAAGAGTGAAATTAAGGGGCAACGCCCTCCCCTAGATAAAAATCAATGTGCTTACTGTAAGGAGACAGGTCATTGGCATAAGGATTGCCCAAAATTGAAGGAAAAGTTAAAACGAGATGCCAAGACGCTAATGTCCGAACAATGAGGACGTCAGGGCTCGCTGCCACCCCCCAAGCCCCGGATAACTCTCCAAGTGTGGGGGGGGGGCAACCTGTAGATTTCCTGGTGGACACCGGAGCCACCTATTCAGTCCTGACCACACCCCTAGGTGAACTCTCAAAGAACAAAGTAAATGTAATTGGAGCCACTGGAGGACGCAAATTTTACCCTAAGATGGTTGCTAGTTTGGCCAGCCCAGGTCATAAAGTGACTCACCATGAATTTCTGTGGGTCCCTGAATGCCCAGATCCACTTTTAGGGAGAGACCTGCTCCACAAGTTAAAGGTACAAATTGATTTTCAGACAGATAAACCAGAATTAAAATTGGGCACAGAACCACACATAGGAAAGGCTGTTCGGGTAATGGCCTTCTACCCAGAGGGCGAAGGACATCTCTTGATAGAAGACAAGAACCCAGTTTCAACTAATAGTGAGTTACTTAGTTGGTGGCAGAAAACTGTTCCTGAGGTCTGGGCCGAAAATAATCCTCCTGGGTTGGCTATAAACCAGGTACCTCTAGTTATAGAACTGTTGCCACAGGCTACCCCTGTCAGACTGTGGCAATACCCCATCAGCCTCCCCACCTGAAAAGGAATTAAGACTCACATTCAGAGACTAAAGGAACATGGCATCTTAATTCCTTGTGTTTTTTCCTGGAATACACCCTTGCTTCCAGTACAGAAGCCAGGCACACCAGACTATCGCCCAGTACAAGATCTGCAGGAAGTCAACAGGCGAGTGGTGACTTTGCATCCTACTGTTCCTAACCCTTACACCTTGCTGAGCCTACTTGACCCGGACTGTACTTGGTATGTGGTACTAGACCTCAAAGACACTTTCTTTACCTTGCCGATTGCTCCAGTAGGTCAACCTATCTTTGCTTTTGAATGGACAGACCCTGATACGGGGGTCACTGAACAGTTAACATGGACTCGACTGTCACAAGGGTTCAAGAATGCCCCCACCCTCTTTGATGAAGCACTAGCTAGGAACCTGCTGGGATTCAGGGAGTGCCACCCAGAGGTCACACTCTTACAGTATGTGGATGATCTGCTGATAGCCTCCCCCACTTA
Source organism: Hydrochoerus hydrochaeris (assembly GCA_004027455.1). Lineage (NCBI taxonomy): Eukaryota > Metazoa > Chordata > Mammalia > Rodentia > Hydrochaeridae > Hydrochoerus > Hydrochoerus hydrochaeris. Next base: position 74,580 of record PVLA01005771.1, on the reverse strand, counting down.
TGAACTGTGCTTAAAGGCCACTGAGCAGCTGCTGATGACTTTGGGTCAGCTGGGGTACAGAGTCTCAGCTAAAAAGGCACAATTATGCCAGGGTACTGTAACCTATTTGGGCTATAAGTTACATGAAGGCAAAAGGGCCCTATCTGACCAGACAGTCCAGGCCATATTGCAAATCTCCACCCCAAGGACTAAAAAACAGGTATGTGAGTTCTTGGGAGCAGTGGGATACTGTAGACTCTGGATCTTAGACTTCACAGAGATGGGTAAACCCCTGTATGATTCCCTAAAGGGAGATACCCAAAGACCCCTGGAATGGACTAATGATTGTGATGAGGCTTTCCGCCAACTTAAGCGAGCCTTAACCCAGGCCCCAACCTTGGGACTCCCAAGTGTGACCAAACCCTTCACCTTATATGTTAGTGAGCAATGAGGTATTGCAAAAGGGGTCTTGACTCAGGAATTAGGACCCTGGCAACGACCCATAGCTTACCTCTCAAAAAAGTTTGACCCTGTGGCCGAAGGATGGCCACCTTGTCTCGGAATTCTGGCAGCAGTGACCTTACTTTTAAAAGAAGCCAAAAAGCTCACATTTGGACAAAGGCTCACCATAGTAACCTCTCACTGTGTCGAGACTCTTATCAAGGCCCCGCCTGAAAAGTGGCTATCCAATGCCAGGATCTTACGTTACCAAGCCCTGCTCTTAGATCCAGACTTGATGGTTTTCAAAACATCCTCAGCCTTAAACCCTGCCACTCTTATGCCCGATGATGACTCTACAATTCCCCTCCATCAGTGTACTGATCTCATTGAGAGACATCAAAACCTTAGAGCTGATCTGTCTGACCTTCCTTTGAGCGACACTCTGAACTACTTTACTGACAGAAGTAGTTTCATCTGGGAAGGTAAGCAAGTAGCGGGGGCAGCAGTGACCACTGAGACTGAGGTACTTTGGGCCAAAAGGTTAGATCCTGGGATCTCAGCCCATCAGGCAGAACTCATTGCCTTAACTGAAGCCCTAAAAATAGCAACCAGAAAAAAGGCAAACATCTATACGGATAGCAGGTATGCCTTTGCCACTGTCCATGTTGACGGGGCCATATATCAGGAAAGTGGTCTCCTAACCTCAGCAGGATCAAAGATCAAAAATGCTCCCCAGATCCTGGACCTCTTGGCAGCCGTATGGCTACCATAACAAGTGGCTATCATCCATTGTAAAGCCCACCAAAAAGGGGATGATCCGATCATACGAGGAAACAATTTGGCTGACTGCACAGCTCAAGAAATAGCCACTACATCAGAAGGGACCACTGAGGATACAGCGGTTGTATTGCTGATCCCTCCGACCTTACCGGAACCGGTCTATACCCAAAAGGACCATCACTTGGCTGTCCAGTTAAAAGCAAAGCCTAACCTCCCAGGAGGATGGTTCCAGTTACCCGACAAACAAGTGTTACTGCCCGAAACATTAGGGTGAGAACTGATCCACCAGACTCACCAGTCTACTCATCTAGGGGGAACAAAGCTTGCTGAACTATTTAGAAACAGATTTTTCATTCCCCACCTGACCAAGTTGACCGCATCCATCAGCTCTAGATGCCCACAATGTCAACTGGTTAACCCAAAAAAGCAACAAAACATGGAAACTATCAGATACAAGGGGACTACTCCAGGAGAACATTGGGAAATTGACTTCACTGAGATGAAAAAGCCTGGCCTCCAGGGACATCGATACTTACTGGTGTTAGTTGATACCTTCACTGGCTGGGTAGAGGCATATCCTACCAAGTTTGAGTCAGCCTTAGTGGTAGTCAAAAGGCTCCTATATGATGTAATCCTTTGATTTGGCTTGCCCTCATCTATAGGGTCTGACAATGGCCTGGCTTTCATAGCTCAAGTTACCCAAAAGCTTGCCCAGCTCCTAAAAATCAATTGGAAATTACATTGTGCATACCGACCACAAAGCTCAGGACAAGTAGAGCGAATGAACTGGACCCTAAAGAAACACTTGCTAAGTTGATTCTGCAAACTGGCGATAATTGGGTTAGCCTCCTTCCCTTTGCCCTCTTAAGAGCTTGCTGTATCTCCTATGTTGCTGGTATAACCCCTTTCGAAGCCCTTTACGGTCGCCCCCCTCCTTTAATCCCTAGGCTCTCGGAAGATAAGTTAGCTGAACTGACTAACCAAGATCTTATTAAGTCCCTGCAGACACTTCAGCCCATATTGACTTCCATCCATCAGCTGTTCAGACAGAAGCATCCAACCCCCTTCTGAAGAGACTCATCTCCAACCGTCCATTGATCCTGGAGCGTTGGTTCTGATTCAACGACATCATCAAGAGTCCCTTGAGCCCCGCTGGGAAGGACCTTTCACTGTGGTGCTCAGCATGCCAACAGTGGTTAAGGTGGCCGGAAAGACTGCCTGGATCCACCATTCTCACGTAAAACAGGTTGACGCCACAGGGGAAAAACTCCAAGATAAATGGACTGTGCTACAGACTGGTAATCCCCTTAAGATAAAATTGACTAAGAGTAATGCTAAAGTCCTCTCACAATGAACTCTCTAGTTGTTATTGTTCTTCTAAACCTGTTGCTACAAGCATGGGGGGGGGTTCAGACTACCAGTTGACCCCAGGGGGGCCTTAAGGGTGGCATATGGAAATCCTTGTGACTGCAAAGGGGGCACCCTTGTCTCTGGCCAACCTGTTCCCCCATATACCCAGAGTGTAGACTGTGGAAACAAAAATGGCTTACTTACACTCCCAAGTGGGAATGACCGGGTTTTCCACGAGATGGCTCTGTGCCAACAAGCCTCAAATGAAATTTACTGCAAAAACCCAATGCCTGTGCACCACTTTTCAGGAAACCATGCATTCAGGTTGTTATGATGAAATGCAGGAATGCTCAGCAGGTGGAAAAACTTACCTCATAGCCATCCTCAAATCCACCTGCAAGGGCACCTTTGGAGGGGATTGGGAAACACAGCCCCGCACTGGGAAAACATCCACCAAATATGCTATTGCTGGCTGTAGGGGAACCCCTGGACAAAGTGCTTGTTGGAACCAGGTGGCACCCCCTCATATATCAGATGAGGGAGGGCCCCAAGACATAGCCAGAGAAAACAAATTAAAAACCAGATTGAGAAACTCACACCTAAGATTCTTTACCATCCCCTAGCCTTGCCCAGATCCAAGGAAGTAAGCTTGGATGCCCAAACCCAAAACCTGCTTCAAAGCACCCACAAAGCCCTAAACTTGACCAATCCAGACCTAGCGAGCAACTGCTGGTTATGCCTAGCCCAGGGAACCCATAGACCCCTTGCCTTACCCGCGAACTTGACATTAGCACAGAACAATGCTAACAGCTGCAAATTAAATATCTCCCTTAAAGTACAGCCCATCCATTTTGAAAAGGGGATAACCTGTATCCAGGGAGTCCCCTATAATAATAGTTCTAAAACCTTTATAGATGTTGGTAAATTCTCCTTTTGTAATAGCACAGTCATAAACTGGACCCAGTCCCCATGCTTGGGCGAAGGAAGTCTTTATCTGTGGAGGAAATTTGGCCTACACTGCCCTACCAGCTAATTGGTCAGGGCTTTGCGCCTCAGCTGTACTGCTACCAGACATAGACATAATACCCGGAAACAAGCTAGTCCCAGTCCCCAGCCTCAATTTTGTCTCAAGCCGACTAAAGAGAGGCATAACATTAATTCCCTTAGTAGTTGGACTGGGACTCACTGGCACACTAGCTGGCTAGGCTAGATTAGGTATGTCCATCCTCATATGTAAAGTTGTCAAATCAGCTAATAGACGATATTCAAGCTCTGTCTGGCACCATCCAGGATCTCCAGGACCAAATAGATTCTTTGGCTGAAGTAGTTCTACAGAACAGGAGAGGCCTTGACCTATTTACTGCAGACCAAGGAGGCATCTGCTTGGCATTGCAGGAGAGGTGCTGCTTCTATGCTAACAAGTCTGGTATAGTCAGAGATAAAATTAAAAATTTACAGGATGACCTAATTAAGAGAAAAAGACAGTTATATGACAACCCACTGTGAGGCGCCTGGAATGGGATTCTGCCCCATCTTCTCCCCTTGCTAGGGCCCCTGTGTATGCTTCTCATGGTGTCACTATAGGACCCTGTATAATAAATCGCATACGCATCTTTATTACTGAACAGATGCAGAGTACTCGGTTAATGGTTCTGAGAACTCAGTATGAGCTCCTCCCTCACTAAAATGAGCCAAAGATTTGGCTCAAGTAACAACATCAGAGGGGAATGTAGTACTCAGACAATAATTTAACCTGATGCGCCACCATCTTGTTCTGTATGCGCCATTTTAAAATAAGTTTCTGCTAAGTTTCTGTTTCTTGCATAAGTTTCTGTTCCTTGCTCAAAGAGTTAAGTTTCCTTTTCCCCAAACTGACGCTCACTCGTGAACAACCAATCAGCTCTTCCTCTCCTATGACCTCGCCCTCCCCATACTCACTATAAAGACAACCTCCCTTAGTTGTGAGTGCGCAGTCTCAGGATCGGTCCATAGAGACCACATCGCCAGGCTTGGCAATAAAACTCCTTTGCCCTTGATCAGTCGGCTTCTTGGTTTTCAATTTTGTAAGTGAGCTATTACAGTACACAGTGAGTTCAAGCCCAGCCTGAACTATTTAGTGAGACCTTGCCTCAAAACACCAAAACCAAAAACAAAAGAAACCACAAAAGAACTGGGGATGCTTCAGCGAGAGACCACTCCTGGATTCAAATCCCAGGACTACAAAAAACAAAACAGTCAAAAACATCTTGCAATCATGCAACAGAAATTATTAATCTATTAATGAAATAGCTTGCTTTTTTATTGTACACAGCTGTTTGAGATTGCTCATGTACAGCTGTGTCTACTGAGAGCCTGTCTCAGTTCTGTCCAGCTAGGATCAAACATTCAAGCAGAAGCTCCATATGCCTAACGGTTGCTGAGTTAGATAGCACAGCTGGAGACGACACCCAACATTCCACTGAAAAAATAGCAAGGGATGTTTTTGTCCTTTTTAAAGTCTTTCTGCATTTTTTTTTTGCCAAATTTTTAACTAAAAAATAATTACCCAGCCAGGTCTGGTGGCATAATCCCAGAATCTGGAAGGCTGAGGCAGGAAGGTTGCAAGTTCAAGCCTACTCTGGGTAATTTAGCAAATTAGCTAAAAAAAAAATTACCTGTGTAATTCAGGTTCATGATATAAATATCTAATACAGTACAGGTAACCAAAGAGGAATAAATTATAACCTACACCTCTACCCAGAGTAAGTCCCTAGTTTACAAACAAATTCCATTCCTCGAGAACACTGATAAATTGGATTTGTTCATAATCCAACACAGTGAGTCTTAGACAGTACATATGTGAACCTTATAAGGCATACCTATGAAAATTTACAATTCAGATGTTCGTAAGTTGGGGACTTAGTGTATAAAAAGTGGGGGACTTAGTGTATAAAAGTATAAAAAGTTGGGGACAGTGTATAAAAAGCATTATTATAGGCTCCAAGTTTGTATGTTTCGTTAGTATATAGACTTATAGGTCCAGCAAAGTAGTACAGGCAGGAGGAGGATTGCTGTGAATTTGAGACCAGCCTAGGCTACGTGGTGAGTTCAAGACCAGCTAACCCCTACTCCACAAAAAAATTTGAGCCCAGCCTGAACAATTTAGTGAGACCCTGTCTCAAAGTAAAAATCAAAAAAAGGGTTGGGGATATAGATTAGTGTGAAGACCCTGGATTCAATCCTTAATACTGCCCCCCAATATAAATATAATAATAATATAATATATATATGAAATCATATTTTTATTTCAGAATTTTTTAAATTTTAGAATAACTTTAGATTTCATTACTGGAAAGATATAGAGGACTTATACCCAATATGCAGTCCCTACTATTATAAACATTTTACTTTAATTGTGATAGTTGTCACAATTAATGAGCCAATATTGAGAAATTGTTTTAAATATTTCCTTTAAAGTTTTCCCCAACATCTCTTTTCTGTTGGCAGGTCACATCCAGCACTCTCACATTACATAAGTCATCATGTGGCTTTAGACTCTCCTTGACTGTGACAGTTTCTCAGATTGTCTTGCTTTTGATGACCTTGATCGTTTTGAGAATGAGTCACATCTTCTGTAGAATGTTCCTCATGGGTTTGTCCGATAGTTTTCTTGTGATTAGTCTAGAGTGTTGTGGTTTTGGGAGGACAGCCACAGAGGGCATTCAAGGGCGCGGCACAAGGAAGACGCCTCCACTCAACTGGATTTACCATTCTTGATGCTGACCTTGATCATCTGGTGAAATGACAGTTTGTGTGTGTGTGTGTGTGGTACTAGAGTTTGAACCCAGGACCTCAGCCCTTTTTAATTCTTCCTTCCTTCTTCCTCCTCTCCCTCCCTATCTCCCTGCCTCCCTGCCTGTCTGTCTCTGTCTCTATCTCTGTCTTTATTTCTGTTAAATTTTGAGGCAGGGTCCTCACTAAATGCTAAACTGGCCAGGCTGGGCTCAAACTGGTACTCCTCCTGCCTCACCCTCCGGGAGTGCTGGGACTTTGCGTTTGCTGCCACACCTGGCTTACATTTACCTTTGATTAGATAGGATGCACAAGATAAAATTTCTTATCTCCTCCCTATAGGTTGCCTCAGTGAGAACCACCCACTGTTTAGTCTGCTGGAATCTGACAGCTCCTGTGTGCATTAGATAAGCATTTGAGGATAGAGGGAAAATCATCTTTTTTTCTTTTTTTGTATGGGGGAATCAAACTCACAATCTTGTGCTTGCCCACCAGGCACTTGTGCCACTGATCTATATTCCCCCCACCCCACCCTTTTTAAAAAAAATGTATAAATTCAGACCCTCTAGCTCTGGCTTGTATTAGTTTTTTGTTTGTTTTACTTCACCATAGATCTTGAACTTTCTTCATAGGTAACTTTACTTTCTTTTGGTAAACTAGGACCATCTTTTTTATCACATTACCGATACGGACCAAGCATAGAGTGGCCAAAGTTTTGTGGTGGTAGAGGTCAGAGATAGCTGATAAACAAAGGGTTATCCAAATAATCAGTTCCTCACAGGTGTGCAAGGTGGGAAACCCTGGGAAGCTGTGGGAGACGGTCCAGACCACTCGAGGCCATGGAAGGCCACTCTGTGGTGGAATATCTGGACAGGAGGAACCTGGCTGGCCCTCTTGTTGTTCAATGTGAGGTAGACTAGAAGAAATAAAGACAGAAGACAGGCAAAATAATTTTTTTTCCTTTTTTGGTCTGACTTGTTATCTCAAAACTTCCAGTCCGATCCCTGCCCACTATGCACACAGACGTGCTAGTCACCAGGGAGTGTCCTATTAGGAGGTTTCTCAGCGCAAAGTTTACATAGCCTATCTCAGTCCCCTTCAGGACTGTGGACACCCCAATGATAAGAGAACCTAAAGTAATTTTCAGGGGTTTCAGGGAAACCCACACCAAATTCCTAGCTCTCTTAACATCTAGTCCCAATCCCCTCTGAAGCAGGGTCTAGAATTCTCCAAACCTACAACCATCTTAGATACTGGAAGGAGCAGAGTCTTGCTGACCGTGTTACCCTGTGATGGGAGCCAAGGCAGCCCCTCCGGAGCAAGGACAGTCACCCCATGGGCACCAAGCTGCCTCTCAAGCCAGGGGTGTTCCTCCGGGACTATGGAAACCAGAACTAAGATCATGCTCAGCTGGACCCTGGCCCACCTCAGTGAATCCATAAAAAGCTGGCCTTGTGCTCCTGGAGGGGGCTGGTCTGCACCCCTCAGAGTACACCCTGAGCTGCAGTCCTTTCCTACTCTCTCTAACTTTTCAACTCTGCCTAATAAGTTTGCCTGTGGCTCACACTGCAGGACAAGAACCTACTCCCTGGACAGAGAGCTGAGGTCCCCACTTCCTACCTCTTCTTTGGGGGAACCTCATTAGAAATGGCCAAGGCCCGACCAGAGCCTACAGAGACAGTGAGATGCCCAGGAACCTGCCCATCATGGGAGCCAATAAATCTTCTCAAATAAATTTTCCTCAAACCAGGGCAGGCTGAGCTTCTATTTCTTGCATCCAGAATAAATTTTTACTCTAATCTATTTTTAATTTTTCTTTTTCTTTTCTTTTTTTTGAGACAGGATCTCACTATGCAGTTCAGGCTGGACTCCAACTCACTGTGTGGTCAAGGCTGGTCTCAAACTTGCAGCATTCCTCCTGCCTCAGCCTCCTCATTTCTGGGATTTACAGGCTTGCACAGAAGCGAAACTTGAGGAATGGCTTCAGTCTCCTCCTTCCTACATGGCTCTGAGAGGTGAAGTGATATGCTCAAGGCCAGAGAGATTGAGGCACTGGAAGCTACAAGCTTGGGCACTGGGAAGCCACAAACCACGATTTCTGATGAAAGGAGGGGTGGACTGCAGCAGTGCTGGGGGCAAAATATGGAGCTGGTGGGAAAAGATTGGCCCAGATCGAACATACTACCAAAATTTATAATCTTTCAAATCAAGAGCCTGGCCTGGTTGCTCATGCCCTGTAATCCCAACACCCTGGGGGCTGAGGCAGGAGGATCATCGCGAGTTTGAGGCCAGCCTGGGCTACATAGAGAGTTCAAAAGCCAGACTGAACTACACAGAGAGAGCCTGTCTCAAAAAACAAATCAGACTGTGGCTAAGAGGACCGGTGGACAGCGTAATGGTACTCTGCTTACCCAGCAAGGTAATCACTTTATACTCCCTAAGGCTGTGAAAGCTACTTCGCTGTTAAAAGACTCAGCTACCGTTACCTTAGGATGATGGAGTGGGGCGATTCTCTCGGGTGGTTAGGTTGGGCCTGGGCAGCAGGGTCAGTCAGAAAAGGGCTTGTGAAGAGCGAAGTGGAAGGCCCAGGGATGAGGGGACCTGAGCCGAGAGGGCAGGGATGGTGGCAGGGCGCGCAGCCCGCCTGCCGCCCTTGTCACACTTCCGCCCTCCAGAGCCGGGGGGAGGAGGAGGGTCTTAAACAGCTGCGTTCGCAGTAACATCTCACCGCAGCGCAGCGTCTCCGCCGTGTGGCCACCCAGTCTGGTCTTGAATGCCCGAAGCCACGACGACATCACTACTCGCTCAGGCACCCGGTGCGCCGCACCCCACCTCAGGCAAGGAGAAAAGACTGACAGTCTCGCCGCGCGCGGGTCAATTCCGAGTCCCAGGCGAGCCGACGCTGAGTGTGCCTAAAATCAAGTTTGTTCCTTAGAAAGGAAAACTTCGGGAAGTCAGGATGGCCGAGCGGTCTAAGGCGCTGCGTTCAGGTCGCAGTCTCCCCTGGAGGCGTGGGTTCGAATCCCACTTCTGACAACTCCTAGTTTTTATTTACTCTTCCAAACTCACAAGCCGAAGAGAAGGGTCTGCGGAAAGAACCGTAAGGGGAGATTTCTTCGTATACTCAGAAGTCAAATACTCATATTAGAAAACCTTTCAAAATTGTATTGATTTTGTAAAAGAAAAGTTATATTACCAATAAGGAGTCACCTACTTTACAGGTGGCTGTGAGCAAAAACACAAAGTATAACGTAAGCTTTGTCAGAAGTGGGATTCGAACCCACGCCTCCAGAGGAGACTGCGACCTGAACGCAGCGCCTTAGACCGCTCGGCCATCCTGACTGCTTATGCATGGCGGCTTGGACAAACCCTTTCGGAAATTCCGGATCGTGCGCATGCGTAACGTGCTGCGACGCGAGGGGCTGGACGTGCGTGATCTCATGAAGGGGCGGGGCTAAGTGTCTCGGCCGTCAGGGGGCGCACTCGGCCTGAGAACAGGGGATTAACGTGTTTGCATCTTCTGTTCACTTCACCTTTGATTCTTGTATACCTGCAAGCAGCTTCACAAATCCGTGTGCATTTTCTGCTTGTCTCAATGACGCCCATTGACCCGCGCTGGGTTATAGTGTCCCCTTTTGCTGCTGTCTAACCAGGCGAAGCCCCCCGGGATTGTAAGGTGTCTACGTGTACCCCTTCCCAACTTTCGTCGACTGCAAATTCTCTTCCCTTTTGTCAGTGTGATTAATTCATTTAGTTAGGCTCCAGCTTACACCGAATCCCGCAGCGCCCATAGCCGGTTCGGCCTCATTCCTGCCAGGCCCCCCCAGCGCCCACACTGTGCCTGTGCACACAGTAGGCGCGTGAGGAAGATCCGTGCATGAGTTCCTCCCTCGCTTCCTGCGTCTTGCATTCCGTCATTTTGTGACTCATCTCTCCTCTCCTGGCCGCCGCAGCACTTTCCTCCTTCCTTTCCTCTCCCTCTTTCCTACCTTAGCCTTGCCCACGCGCCGCCTGGGTGCAGGGACCAGAAAACCTCAGCACGGCGGCGAGGACGCTCTTCCTCGGGATTTCCTAGAGGCATCAGGCCCCCCCCTCCTGGGATCGCAGGCGCCCCATCCCTAGGCTCCCAGGAGATGGCATTCCTAAAGAAAGGCGCCCGGGTGACCCGAGGGCCCCTGACTTGCGGGTTCTCTCTACCACCAGGCGCGCCGGAACCCCGGGGCCTGAGATGAGCCTCTAGAGATCCTGGTTATTTGAAAGATGACGAAACCCTCCCCTCTCTCTGTTCCGAATCCGCCCCTACTCTGCGGAAATTGACTCTTTTTATGGTTAGCACTGATCTCCTTGGTATCTTCTCCTAAAATACCAATTGCCCTGGGCACCGGAAAGGCAGTCGACATACATTCATTGAACACTTGCTGTGTCTTTCCGGAAGCTGTGAACAAAACAGAACTTCCACTCCCATTTGAACATGGAACCAAGGGAGAAAGATAAGAAGCAGAAGAATAAATAAGTTTAGGGACTGGCAAATGCTGGGAAGAGGATGTGTCCCAGAAGCTTGGGGAAAGACTGAAACGGGCAAAAAGATAACGCGATGTCCCATCTTGTGCACCCGACTAGCTACAGGGGCTTCCCTCTTTCCTCACTTTAATGTGTAAATGATTCTTGTCCATCGGATGCAAGTGAATTGCATGGCGGGGGGTGGAGGTCAACTGATTATTGTCCTGTGGATATTGACCAGTTTTCCACTTATTTATAAATTCAGGTCAGAATTTCTGATTGTCAATGTGTTTGCCTTTGAATTTTTCTTTCGACACATTGTAACAAAGTACTGATTATCCTGTTATTTAATGACTTAAATAACATCTCTGATCAAACCTAGGGCAGCAGCATCGCAATTGGAGTACATAGCCAGGGCAAAGGCCCAGAGACCCAGAGAAGTGTGGCCTGCTGGGGGCCCAGTGAGACCAGTGCAGCAGGAATAAGGCAGGAGGCTGAGGGGTAGGTGTTGGGGACAGGAGTTTGGATTTTCTGCTGTGTGATGGAATTTGTGGAGTGTAGTTTTAAAGCTAGAGGATGGCATGGTCTCCATACCCTTCAAAATTGATCTCTTGCCACACAGGAGGCCAAGAGAAGAATCAGAGTCTAAGGAAGGGGAGATAGGATGGTGGCTGGACCAGGGAAGTAGAGATTGCCAAAGGTACTCAAATTAAAGATCCAAGTTGTAGCCGAGTGTGATGGTGCACATATGTATTCATGGCACTCCAGGAGGCTGAGGCTGGAGGATCAAAAGTTCAAGCCCAGCCTGGGTAACAGTGATTTATTGAGACTCCATTTCAAGACATAAATAAATAAATAGCTGAGGAGGTGGCTCAGTGTGAAGGCCCAGGGTTCAATTCCCAGTACCAAAAGCAAAACAAAAAATCTCGGAGCTATGTTGTGCGTTTTGGAGGTGAGACAGACAAGCCGTGCTGACTGGGTGGTCTGTGTGGGGTGCTGATGTGGAGAGAGGGTGCAACGGGAGTCTCCAGGCCACCTGAGCCCCCTCCCCACCAGGGAGCTCAAGCTCAGACAGGCCCGGGGTGCTCTTTGGGGTAGGATCCCTGCACTTTCCACCTCTGTTCCTTCCTCCCTGCCTCCCTTACACCACCAACCTTTATGAGAAGAATAAACTGAGGCAGGGCCAGAGTGGCACTCACACTAGCCCCTACCAAAAAAAAAATTTTTTTTTTTTCTGTAGTGTAATACTAGAGATTGAGTCCAGGGCCTTCACACTGAGCTATAGACTGGCTCAAACTTGTGCTTCTCCTGCCTCAGCCTCCTTCAGAGCAGGGATTACAGGTGTGTGCTACTGTGTCCTGCTCAGCCCTGTCCTACTGTTCTCCTGGCCTGGTTGTGGAGTGTGCTTGTTTCTGGCATCAGCACCAGTTCCCCACTCAACCAGATCTCCTAAGTGTTGGGGTGCTGGTCAGCCATCCTCCCTTGACACTTTCCTGGCCCTCCTTCCGGCCCTAAATTCCAAGACCAAAAATGGGAAGGAGAAGGGCAGTACACCTGTTTATCCCCTGCTCCTCTTATCAGCAGCCTGGACACCAACAGCAGCCCCCAAGGGATATCCCTGCTCATTTCTTGCTCTGGGCACTTGTCCAGCCTGGGAGAGGAAAATCCCTGAGCTCAGTTTGGAAAAACCTACTGGTAACCGGGAAATTCCCAGAACGACCCTCCCTGCTCAGCCCTGCTCAGTACCAAAGGAATCAAGGACCCAGTGGTTACCTAGTAGTCACTCTGCCAAGGAACCTGAGAGGGAAAATCCTGGCATTCCTGTAACCCCGGCTTCCATCACCACCTCACCTGGGGAAAATATATAGGAAGCTGAGCTCTGGCAGACACCTCCTCTGCATCTATTATTCACTTCATCCTCACAACAGTCCTAGAGTGATGGGGCTTTCTGTCATTTTCCAGGTAAGGAAAACAGGGCACAGAGAGGCCAACTGACTTACCCAAAGTCACCCAGATGAGAAGTGGAACCTGATTCATCTGGCTCAGATGCTTTCTTGAGAACTACTGTGTGCTGAGCACTACGCTGGGTACTTAGCTCTGTGATGAGTATATTCTTTACATTGTCTCTTAAAAACAAGTCACAGGACTTGACCAATTCATGTGGCAGCCTGGACCTGCAAGTGCTATTTTTAGTCCTGTTCTTGTTATTGGAGGAGATGTAGAAGAAAGAGTAGGCTTTTCCCAGCACAGCAATGCAGGTAGCAGGGCCAAGCTTTTGTGCCACAGGCTCTATTTTCCTCGGCTGCGGGTGCAGAGCAGACACCATTGGCGCCAGGAGTGAGCCCTTGCCAAGGCCCTGGCCTGTATCCCAGGCCATTGAGGGGTGAAGGTGGTGAGGGAGCCTGGGCTGCTCTCTCTAGATGAGGCAGCTGCTGACCCATAACAGGATGGGGTAAAGGATCTGTGATCCTGGACCTGGAACCAAAGACTCCAACTGAGGTGACCCAGTTTCTCAAGCCTGAAAGCATCACATGGGTGGCAGACATTTCAGTGTGACCAGAAGGAGAGGAAGGGCAGGCATTCTCTTCAGATTGCCTGGGCTGCTTTTTTTTTTTTTTTTTTCCCTTTGGTACTGGGGATCAAACTCACAAACTCGTGCTTGCCAGGCAGGCGTTTAAGCCATTGAGCTAAATCCCAGGCCCTGCCTGGGCTGCTTACCGTGCCCCTACTACTTGGCTCATCTGGAAAGAGAATCCCAGGCATGGATGTGCCCTTCTGCTTACCCCTCTAGGAAGCAGAGTACGGGGCCTATTTTAACTCCAGGTGGTGTGGCTGAGTGTGGAAGCACGGAGACCCTGTAACCTCCTGAGTTCAGACCCTGCTGCTGCCATTTGCCAGCTCTGTGACCTTTAAGGAGTCCCTCAGCCTCTTGGTTCCTCAGTTGCCCCATCTGTAGAAAGGGGTTAGTAATTGTACCTGTTTCCAAGGATAGCTGAGGAGACTGAATGAGCTAATATATGCCAAGCACATAAGTCCTAGAACAGAGGAAATGTTTCTCATGATTATTAGCCCAGAAAAACAAAGCAACATGTCATTTTTATGTCTGGTCAGTATCATGGGCCAAGGTCTCACTTGCCCGACTGCCCATATGACTTTGCAGGGAGAATCTCTGCAGTGTCATGCCCACAGTCCCAGGACTTCTTGCCTGCCTCACTAGAGCAGAGCTGAGTCTCCTCTTCAACCTCATTTTCCTCTTCCATCCCTTTTCTGATCTCCGAATACGCAAAGTACATGCCCACTTCAGGGTTTTTGCACTTGCTGTTTCCTCTGTCTGGAGCCATCTTCCCCCACACGGTATAGGGCTGGTTCCTTTCATTCTTCCTGTGTCAACTCAGACTTCTCTTCCCAATGCCCTGGTTGATATAACCCTACCCCATCTCCCTCTCGCTTGCCAGCTGGCTTCCCTGTCTCAGCTTTGAAGTTGCTGGTTTATTTGTTGTCGATCACGTTCGTTCCCAATTCAGCTCAGCTCTGGGAAGGCAAGGACCTTGACCATCTTGTTCACCAAAGAATCTCTAATGAGTACCACAGCGTCTATCATACAGCATGGTAAATAAGCACGGCATGAGTGGGTGAACAGGTGGGTAGTTGGATGTTTGGAGAGATGGATGGATGAGTGAATGAATGGACAAGTAGATAGAGGGATGGTGTCTGAACTACTTTCTTGTTGCTGGGGAAAAATATCTGATGCCCATGAGTTAAAGGAGTAAAGATTTATTTTGGATCATAGTTTGTAGAGATTCCAGTCCATTGTCCCGGGCCAGGTGGCATGGCAGAGGAGCATAGCAGAAGAGAAACAGGGGCTGGGGATTTAGCTCAGCAGCATAAGCACCTGCCTTGCACGCACGCAGTTGTAAGTTCGATCCCTGGTACCGATAAAAAAAAAAGAGAGAGAGAGAGAGAAACAGTTCATGACATGGCAGGCAGGAAGAAGAGAAGGATCAAGGGAGGAGGAGGGAGATATACCCTTCCTGGCCACACCCACAGTGATCCACCTCTTCTCACCAAGCTTCACTTCCCAACAACATACCCGGCTATACACACGTCAGTGAGTTAATCCAGTGAGGAGTATCATCTACCCATGACCCCATCACCTCCTTAAAGCCCTACCTATGAGTGCATGAGGATATATGAACATCTAGATATGTACTTTTAAACGGAAGTGTGGATGGATAGATGGACAAATGGGTGGGTGGATGTGTTGTTGGCTGGTTGAATGGGTGACTAAATTCTTCTGGGCTCTTCAAGTCAGTGTTTTGTCCCTCTCTGATGTATCTCAGGAAGCCCAGCGGCCTCTCTGGTGCACCCACCCCTGCATAATGCTTTCCCCTGAAATCTTCATTTCTGACCTCATGCTCTGCCCTTCCCCTCCCTGGTGCATTAGCTCATTCCCCTGTCTGGGTCCAGGCCCTCCAGACCCTTTCGAAGGCCCATTTGCTCCATTTCTCTGCACTATGAGGTTCTTATGTTCTGCTTAGAGTTGTACCAGTGCGGAGCTTTATTTCAGGGTGCCCAGCCTTAGTATTGGGCTGAGGCTGCAGCATCCTAGGTGTAAGATGCTACGTGTTCTGCTATTCCTGTGGTCATACCAGTCTGATAGATTATATTGTTGTACTGCTTGAGGAAACCAGACCTCTCACATTCCCACTGCTTGGGGTTTTCTCTCTTGGTTCCCTGCAATCCACCAAGCCCCTGGGTCCTGCTCCTGCACTAAGGCTACAGTGATATGTCTTTACTGGAATGTGCCATGCTAGTCAGTGTGTCTTTGACTATTCTCACTTTCCTGTCAACCTCCTCTTAGGAATCTTAGGTGTCTTCTTGATTCATTCAATTCCTTACCCTCACTGCTTTTTCTCTCCCTCTCCACACTGTCCACCCCAGTCTCCCATACAGTAACAGCCAGTTGGTTTCTCTTAGGAAACAACTCCCTGCCAACTCTCAGACCCAGGAGATCAGGTAAAGCTGCCACCACTCTCCTCCCAGGCTGGGAATCGGGATGATCAGCCTGGTCCACTTGCTGGGCCACAGCACAACTGCTTCAGAAAGAAGCATGTGTTTCCAACAGGAGTTGGTCCAATTAGAGGAAGGAACACTTGGAGATAAGAGGCTGGATGTGGGGCTGAGGAGGCTGAACTGGTAGTGGCTTTCTTTTCTACACCATCCAGAATTTACTTGAAAAGAAAAGTGGGAAATACATAAAAGTTAGATCTCCAAAGACATTAACATGATTGGAACACCTGGATCTAGCTAGGTCTGAGATTTTACAGTTTCATGGATCAATGTTTTTTATTTAAACTCCACCCCCACCCAGTGCTGGGGATGGAAGCCCACACATCAAAAATGCTAGGCAACACTCTACACTGAGATGCACCCCTAGCCCTAATGCAAACATGGCCACATGTAACCCAAAGACAAATACACTCCAACTCTGCACTGTCCAACATAGTAGTGGCTAGTTGGTCAGTGGCTATTGAACACTTGATATATGACTAATCTGAATTGAAATAGATCATAAAATAAAAATTGGATTTCAGAGGCAGTTTAAAGATAGAACCAAATTATTTTATTATTTTTAACATTAATTACAATTTATTAATTAACAAATTGATTACATTAATTACAATGTAATTAATTTTACATTAATTATGTGTTGGTTTCATAAAATATGAATTTAAGATTAATTTTATCTGTTTCTATGTGTGTTTTTCAGTGTAGCTGCTAGAACAATTTAATTATGTATGTGGCTTGTGTTATATTCCTAGTAGACAATGCTGGCCCACAAAGCTCACCTAAAAAACATCTGAAAACAGGACCTGCCCAGTGGAAAAGAACTCCCAAGATGCCAAAGAGGAGAAGGCATACAGGAAAAAGTGGGTAGAGGCATGATCGCTAGGCTGGGAGGAAGGGGAGGGCAGTTGAGGTGGGAAACAAAGGCCCTGAGCTAGGACTGCCAGGGACAGATCTGAGAAGAACTTAAGGTTCTACTGAGCAGTTTTGAGAGCCTGAGAATTAAAATGAGAGTTTTCACATGAGGTGGTGTGCACCAGCACTCAGGAGGCTAAGGCAAGGAGGAAAGCAAGCTTCAGCTCAGCCCCGACAACTTAGTGACTTAATGAGACTCTGTCTCAAGATACAAAGAAAATAAAAGGGAATGAGGATGTAGCTTAGTGCAAAGGTCCTGGGTTCAATGTCTGGTACCACAAAAATAAATAAAATAAAATAAAATAAAATAAAATAAAATAAAATAAAATAAAATAAAATGGTATCAACTTCTCTAGGGACTGGGAGTCCTAGGCAAATACAAAGGGACATGTATCCTATTTACTCCTTTGTCACTGCATGATGTCTGTGCTCATCATGAAAGCCTCAGATGCTACTCCTATTTCTCCAGCCATCCAGGGTCAGATCTAGACCCTAAAATGCTGGGACTCAGCATCACGGGCTGTCGGAGGCCCAAGCCAATGTGGGGTCTCCAAGGCAGGAGGAAGGGCTGTAATTTGGGGGAAGGCAGGAGCTGGAGGCGCAGCGGTTCCCACAGGCGCAGAGCCATTTCCAGTTTCAACACTTCCCCCGGAAATTCTCTCATCTTCAAAAAGCTTCTAACTTCCCTCTGAACTTTTAATATGCCTGACGATTTGTGACTTCGGGAGGCTTATTTCTTGCAGTTCCTTTTCTACGGCTGCTGGAATTCAGATCCTAGAAAAGTTGTCTAAGTCTACTACCAGCACGGGAAAATGCAATTTTAAAAGTTAGATTTTTTTTTCTTTAAAAATCTAGTAGTTTCTCTTTTTACATAAGCAGCCTTGGCTTCGCCAAACTTCCTGTTGCTGAGTACATAACCAACATCCCCTCCTCTCCTCAGCCCAGATGAAGTGGCAGACTATGCAAATACTGGCCAAGGAGGTCAGGCCCCAGCTTCCTTTCCACAGGAAAGGGGGAGCAGGAAGATTACTGGGAGCTATAAAGCAAGCCTGGAGATGCACATTGTCTCATTGAATCACCCTTCTCCCTGCTCCTAAATATAAACAACCCTTGCACATCTGATGTGAGGCACAAGAGGCCCTTCCATCTCCCTGGGGCCAGTTTTGAGTAAATCCTTTTTCCCTTTTTTTTTAAAAAACCAAAATAAGTAGCCTCCTTTGCTTTGATGAGCGTCAAGCAAATGATTCTGAGCGTATGGAGCATCACGGTCGCTAATATGTCCTGGGGACCTGATCATCTGTAGGGGCAGGGGTGGGGTCTGCCAGGGGGGTGCTGGGCATGTGACAGGTGGACTCGCTGAGTCCCAGTAGGTTAAGATCAGGTGCCTGGTACCCCACTGGAGAAGCCCTAGGGGAGCCCTGTCTTTCCAAATGTACTTTTGCTATAAAAGAGAAAGGAAACATTACTTTTCATTCTAAAAAAAGAGCACTTCTGATGCCTCCTTTGTTCTCCAAAGATCACAGCAGATAAATAGAGCAAGTGTCTTGGTTTAACAACCTCCTTATAAAAGAGGGAGTCTCTGATGCAGTATTTTTTAGGTCAGGCAACCTGAAAAAGTTCAGAGTTGCTGAAGGAGTTTGATGCTTTTTCTCTTGGCTCACAACTGTCTCTCCACTGGCCAGGCGTTCCCACCCAGGGTTGCCTTTCCTGATCTCTAGCAGGGGTCAGCTGCCCCGGGAGCCTCAGCATGAGGCTTCTTAGGTACATTTTGTGTGTGTGTCTGTGTGTCCCTCCTTCATCCCCTGCTCCATCTGGTACCTGGTCTGGAAATATTTACAAGTTGAGCCAATGACTGAACAATGTTAATCCAGAATCTCTCCCGCAGATACTAGAGCTGAGCACTTAGTCCTTGAGCTCCTGTCCCTGAGACTGCAGCTCAGGGATCAGCTCTGTCCTGCTGATGTCTGATTGTGGAGTGGCACCACCCCCTGCCCACTGGGTCCTTCCCCTGAGCCCTTGGTCCTTGGAGGCTTGGCTGTGCCACCGAGGCTGGCTGTGCCAGTCCTGGGGATGACACGTGAATCTGGGGGCAGTGGGATGTGTTTTCAGGAAGTCTCTCATGCCTCAGGTGAAATAGGGAGCCACATTTAAATTGGGCACTTTGCCTTTTGTTTTTCCTCTTTTCCTTATTTTTGTTCCCCTACCCTATAGTGAGTCACCAGAACTCTTCCCTAGACTGCGACTTCCTTGCTGCTGGAGAGAGAAAGACTTTCACTTTCATATCTGTGCCTTTCACAAGCTTGTGTTTCCCAGTTTCTCATATTTCCCCCTCTGTCTGCCTAAGCCTGTTTCTCTTGGCATCAGAGATCCTGCCTTTGAATGCTTTCCTTCTTTGAAACTTGTTGTATTAAAAGGAAACAGAAAGTTCCATCAATGTGACATAATTTTTTAAAAATACCCAAATGCTGATATTCAATGAGGTATTTATTTATTTATTGAGTTTTTATTTTTTACATTGTATGTATTTTTATTTTTTGCAGTGCCAGGGATAAAATACAGAGGCTTCTGTATGTTAGAAGCACCTTATCTCAGTCATATCCCAACCCTTTATTTTTATTTTTAAGGATTACGTTTGTGGCCTGGGGATTTAGCTCAGCTGTGTAAGCACCTGCTTGACAAGTGCGAGGTCATGAGTTTGATCCTTGGCACACACACACAAAAAATTAGATTTTCATAATTTGGCCTTCAAAAGGCACAAAAGAACAAACAGTGCAAATCTGTCCGCCCGCCCGAGCTGAGCCCAGCCTACTTCCCCAGGTTGATCCTGCTTTCTTTCTGCACTTAGCCCTGCAGGGCACTTTCTGCCCAGCTTGGCTGACATTGCTGTCGTTTCCATGCATGCTACTGTTCTGTTCCAGCATGATTGCTGGCATCTGTCTGAGTAGAATCCGGTCATTTTACAGGAGGGAAAATGGAGGCCCAGAAAAATCTAGAACTCAGTCTTGCCTCACAGTGTGGGGCTCATTCTTAATGTAGGAGAATGAAATGGGAATTCATAGGGATAAACTCCTCGCTCAGAGGTCTGTTATGTAAAAAGCTCATTTGCTGAATGAAAAAGCTCAGACCAAGATTTATATATTTGTTTGCCTTAGGGCAATTGTCTTCTCAGAAGGAGAGGAAGTGGCGCTTCCTAAGCACACCCTGGGAAACGCACCCCATGCCCAGGGTCATCTGGGAGTCAGTGCTATGCCCTTCGCCTCTAGCTACCTTCCAGCCCCACTGGCCAGGTCTAATGAGCCTATTCTAGCTGTGTGGCTCTGGGCAGGCCCCTGCTCCTCTCTGAGCTTCCAGGTGCACCCTCTAAGGAGCTCTCTGCTTAACCTGCTGAGATTTGCTGCATCTTCTCTGAGGTTCCTAAAATGCATATTTGAAACCACCCTTTCCTTGCTCCCCTACTTTCTCCTTATTCCTGGAAGTTGTCTTTGATTAATGGGGCACCTGTACTGTCCCAAGTCTGTGTCAAACTTTCCTCTTGCATTGGTGTCTCAAGGCTGAGAGACAGGGAGAAATCTGGACCCACTTTACAGATAAGGAAACTGACACTTAGAGAGGTTAAAACAATCGCCATAAGCACACAGATCATTGGTATTAGGGGAAGCAGTCCAATTCAGATCTGGTAGCTGCAGACCTATTGTGATTCACTGTCCCCTTGGGCCTTGATATTAATGTAGGAGTCCAGACAACCTCCTATCCATTGCAGACAGAAGTTTGGCTCAGAGAGGGAAAGCCCAAAGGCACGCAGCCACTGGGGCTGAGTGGAAAATAAAACATTCCTTTTGGATATTTGTCACCTGCTGAATGCTAGGCACTACTTGAAGAAGAACAGAACAGCTGTAGTTTGCCCCCACCTTGCTAGACAACATCTTCTATACAACGGTCTGAATAAACTGCCAGACCTGACCCATTTGACCTCTCATGGTTACTTGCTTTTAGATAACTTTAAAATCACCTATTTTGTGGTGCAGGACTCACCTCTGATGTGGGGCCATGATGTTTACAACTGATGAAGTTTGATTGTGTACCTGCAGGCCTCCCAACCCCAATCACCTTTCCCCAGCCTCAGCCTGTAAATATCCCAAGATCTCTTCTTGGGGAAGCAGACCTGAAAGTGGCTCTTCCCTCTCTCTAAGTGGCTGGCTTGTGAGTAAACTCTCTCTTTTGCAAAAGGTTTAGTGATTGGTACCCAGCATGGTGGGCAGAAGAGAACTGGTTGCATAACATTGTGAGGCAGAAGCTGAGCAATGCTTGGCCTTGACCTGAGGTAGGATAGAAAAAATAAAGGTAGGCAGAAAGGAGACAAAGAAACTATAATTGTAAGGCCCAGTAGACCTCACCCAAGGTCATTCATACCTGGGGTCCTTATCCTCCCTCCCTGTGACCCAGTGTTCCAGTAACTCAAGACCTAGCTTGATCCCGTGGCCCATAGCAGGCACAAACCAAGTCACAGAACTTAGAAGGCCAGACTGGCTGACACCCTATCTCCCTCCAAATGGGGAGTAAACAAGACAAGTGGAGATTTGTAGCCAGGACCCAGACGCAGATGCCCAACGGGTAAATGAAAGTGGGAAAAAGTTTAGCTGGCTGCCTTTGGTTTCTGTCTGATGTCACCCTAGAACTGAAGGGCAGCCCCTGTTCGGTGCCCTGCACGGTCATCACTTAAGGAGAGGCTGTGCTGCAAGGCTTACGAGCTCTAAGTTTGCCTAACCTATCTTACCCCTCTTCGAGGGTCAGGACACTGAGAGAAGAGTAATTAATTTTCAAGGTTTGCAGGTCAGGTTTTGAATGTCCAGCTCCAGAATCACCTGGAGAGATGCCTTGACATTTCCAGCTATTGTCCTAAACCTGTGATTGCCGCCTCAGCCTCCAGGACAAGCAGAGCCTCATAAGATCATCTCCTTCAAACAAGAACAATTACCTCAACATGAGAGGAACCTCACCTCGGCAGCCTTCTTCCCAAACAAGGGGAGGAACCTTCATGGGAACCGAATTGTCTCTTGAGACATAGGAATTTTTCTGGAGTTCTGAAATCAGAACTGAAGACAGGTATGGGAGGTTGAGTCAGGAGGACCACAAGTTTAAATTCGGCCTGGATAATTTAGTGACTTAGTGATACCCTGATTGAATATAAAAAATATTTTTAAAAGGTCTGGAGATGCAGCTCAATGCAAAGATCCTGGGTTGACTTCCAAGTACTGAAAAAAACAAACAAACAAACAAACAAAAAACCAGGAAAGAAAAAAAAGAAAGAAAGCCGATGTGAGATAACAGTCCACCACACTGTGCTTTATCAGAGTGTGTTCTTTCAGTTGCTCGAGTTGAAGTCCTTTTCAGGTCTCCTTTACCTTCCAACTTTTCCTAATAATTCTGCCTATGTTTTACATCGATGAGTCCTGAAATGCTTTTTCTGTGATGAAAGTCAAGAACATACTTCGGTGGGCTGAGTTGCAGTCTCCATCTCCTCTTTTGGGGGACTTTCTTGGGCCTACTCGGAGACAGATCCTGGTTCCCTGACTTGTTGAATGATAGCCCTATATACACTGTGTGGCTTTCATGAGAATTCCTCAAAGTGAAAAAATAAGGTGATTTTGTTTCATGATACAGATGAGGGAACTGAGGCTTGGAGAGGGAACAGCCATAGGTCTGGCCCTTGCTTTGCCCCCAGCCTGTGATCTACTTGTCCCATTGTTCTGCCTCCCAACTTGGACAACATACAGCACAGCCCACAGTTCTATTTAACAACTGTGACCTTTAGGGCTTAGTTTCAGATCATTCTCCTGAGACCTGCACAGGAAAACAGAGCCCTTGGTCTTTTTCTGGATTTTTATCATCTAAGGCAGGAAGATGACTCAGACATTCCTCCAGGATAGTTCAAGCCCAATTTAGGATCCTAAAAAGTACCCCTGGCCCAATCAGGGGCTCCAGGTCTCTTGGTACAAAATGTTCTGGGAAGGTCCCCTGTGACTTCCCCTGTGCCACAGATGGGGCTTTGAGCCTCTGAAAGAAAAGGAGAAAGACTTTGCTCCTGGGAACCCTAGGAATGGGAGACTGAGGTGAGAGAGGGAGACTAATTTACCCAGAGTCCCACAGCATGAGGGAGGCTTAAGCAAGGTCTCTTGGGAACACTGAACCCCTAGGTGCCTGCTGCCATGTGGTGGAGGATGTGAGGGCAGATGGCCCAGGCCCGAGGCCTGCCTGGAAATGCTCCTGGCTGAGCAGTCAGAGAGGTCATGATCAACAGGGCACTCGTGCACCTGTGCTGGAAGGGAGCAGAAGCCTGGCTGTGCACAGAGGGGCACATGGTATCTGATGGGTGTGTGGTATGTTGGGGACATGTCAGCAACGGTTCTTGTGTGGGACTTGGCAGGAGGTCTTTTGCAAGAGGAGAGGACAGAAGAGCATTGCTACAGGAAGAAACAGCACAAACCAAAGTGCCAAGGCAGGGACTTTGCCCAGGGCCTCTGTGGGGCAGTAGAATGTATGCAGTAGGTGCACTGATTTTGGAAACAGACTACTTAGGTTTGAATCCTGATTGTGACACAACTGTGGACCTCAGCGAGCATCCCGAATGATTGGCACCAGTGTTTCCTTCTCTGTAAAATAGAGAAAAACAGTACCCTGATCAAAGGGTGGGAATTAAATAGTGAACCTACATAATACGCTTAGGGAAGGGAAGCATACAGCTAATGGCTGCTGTAGTGAGCACCACCTGGGCTCAGGATGCCAGGGTGGTGCAGAACTGGGTCTGATGCTTGTTTGGTGCTTTTGCCTTTGTGCTTGGCTCTCGAAGGATGGTGAGAAGGGAGATTCAGGAAAAGGGGCTGGGGGGATTTGGGTAAACACCCATATGCAGGATGAGGATCTATCCCTAGGGTTCAGGACAAGGGAAGGGGAGGACTTTCTAGGGAGCTAAGACACCTAGTTCTTGCAGAGTTCCTGTTGCCTGAATGCTCTGGAAAGACAGCCTAGCTGGAGAGGGAGGTCACAGATTTACGGTCATCTGTAACCCAGGAAGAGTTTGCCTGACCTTGCAGGCAGGGACAGAGTGCTCTGAGATCACTGGGTTGGGGAACAGGGGGAGCACAGGAACTGGGATTTCTATGAGCCATTCAGCCTCATTCTCTGGTGTGGGAGTCCTTTTGTCACTGGACAGGGTGCAAGAGGGTTCCCCAAAAGTGGAGATGGGGAACCTCAAGAGGGTTGATAGTAGGTTTGCTGACTTCCATCACAAAAAAAGAATTTTTGAAGTACATTAGTGAAAAGCATAAAAAGGTTTATCATAAAAAGTTTCAACCAGCAGAATGAGAAAGGTACATAGTGTGTTCCTGACAGGGTTTGGATTTTTGAGATGCACATGAGACATCCCAAGAGGAACAGTAGGAAAACCAGGCCATGAAATGCTCAGGGAACAGTCAGAGAGAGTAAGTTTGCTCTGGGCCGCCTTCCTTTTCAAACAATGGTGAACTGCTTCCCACACTGTCTGAGTGGAGCCCTTCTGGCTGCTGTGAGAAGCTGGATTCGGTTCCATTCTGTGGGCCTGGAAGTGTTACAAGACAGGTTGTCTCTATGCCAGGGCGTTTCTGTTGCATGAGTTCTCAAACCACTGGGACCTGGGGTGACCACTATTGGCTCTGGATCCAACCCCTCATCCAATCAGATGTGGTGTTGGTGGTGGTGACAAGTTCCTCACACACCCTTCCAGAAAGATTCTAAGCCTAGATATGCTTGCAGCCTCAGTGCCTCTTTTCATAGCTAGAGAACAGTTTCTGGGACACACTGTTGGTGTGTTCTCTGATGCTGACACACACATGCTCACTACCTGTCTTCGACATTGTACTAGATGTGGAAGCCATGCAATGAGTCAAGAAAAAGAGAATCATAAAGATAATGGGGAAAGCAGCATTGTCATTATTCATATGATATAACTGAATTCAGAGAAATTTCCAAAAGAAACTGCAAATGAATTATTGGAATCAGTAAAAGTGAATTTAGCACGGTTTCTGCACCCAAGGTCAATGTTCAAAAGTTAATTACCTCTCTGTAAACTAGCAGCATACAAACATGATTAATCACTTTCTTATTGCTGAGATGAAATATTTGACATCCACAACCTAGAGGGTTGCTTTGGCTCACAGGTTCTCCAAAGCAGAAGCAGCATGGTGGAAGTGACTGCAGGGGAAAGCTGTTCAAGCCATGGCAGCCAGTGGGCAGGGCAGGAGGACATGCCAGGAGGACCTGGGAGGGATCATATCTAGTACCCAAGGCCACATCTCTGTGCCCCATTCCGACACACCCAGGGGCATGCTCCACTGATCTGCCTGGTGATTCTTAATCCAATAGAGAGGCCTATCAGGATAAATAGTCACCAACAATTTCAATTTAAAAATCAAACAGTTGCCAAGCACGGTGGCACCCACCTGTAATCCCAGCACTCATACTGGGAGAGACAAAGGGGACAGCAGGACCATCTGAGGCCCTCCAGTTTCCTTTAGTTCGAAGTACTCAGCATGACAAAGAGCCCCACTTGAGGGTAATTTTTTTTTCAGCCAATAGTGTAAATAATGAAAGGCCTAAAAACCAATCTGATAGGTATACAAAACCTCACCACTATAAAATGCAGTGCAGAATAATCTCTTTAAAAATTAAAGCACACAGTAGTACAGTGGCTAGCATGCAATGGTGAGACCCTGGACTCAATGCCCAGGACAGAAAAGAAAGGAAGGAAGGAAGGAAGGAAGGAAGGAAGGAAGGAAGGAAAGAGAGAGAGAGAGAGAGAGAGAAAGGAAGGAAGGAAGGAAGGAAGGAAGAAAGAAAGAAAGAAAGAAAGAAAGAAAGAAAGAAAGAAAGAAAGAAAGGGAAAAAAGAGAAAAGAGTAGCTGGTGGTACATACTTGTAGTCAGTCCTAAGTTACTCAGAAAACTGAGGTAGAAGGATTGAGTATAGGATATAGCAAGACCTGTTTAAAAAAAAAAGTTAAGAAATAGTTAAGTGGAACTAGTTAAATGAAGGAATATACTATGATCGTAGACTGGAAGATTCAATACTATAAAGAAGCCTTCTGTTTCCATCAAATTGATCTGTAGATTTAGCGTAACTTCAGTCAAAATCCTAGGATAATCTTTTTTTTAAAATATATCACAGATTCTTACATGTAAGAAAATTTACATGGAGGTGTAAAGACCAAGAATGCCAAAAGCAATCTTAAGAAAAAGAACAAAGTTGTAGGGCTTATTGATGAGATTCAAAACTTACTATAAAACTGCAGAGGTTAAGGAAGAACGACGGTGCCGGGTGTGGTGGCATACGCCTGTAATCCCAGCATTCAGGAGGCTGAAGCGGGAGGATCACTTCAAATTCAAGGGCAGCCTGGGCTACACAGTGAGTTCAAACCCCGCTTGAACTGCATAGCGAGACCCTGTCTCAGAAAAACAAAACAATCCAGGGATATAGCTCAGCAGCACGGCACCTGCCTGGCAAGTGGAAGGCCCTGAGTTTAATTCCTGGTACACATACACACACACACACACAAAAAGAAAAATGGCAAGCTAGGCCTGGTGGCTCAGACTTACAGTCACAGCACTCCGGAGGGCTATGGCAGGAGGGTCACAAGTTTGAGGCCAGCCTGGGCAACTTAGTGATTGAACAAACCTTGTCTCAAGATAATTTTAAAAAATGCTTAGCATGTAAAGGCCCTAAGTTCAGTCTCCAGTTCTGGAAGAAAAGAGTATAAATTGATTATCCAAATAAAAAAACATGAATATTGATCATTTACTTTACACTATATAAAAATAAATTTCAGATTCCTAATCTAAATATGAAAGGTAAAAACAGTATAGGAAAATATCTTCATGACTTTGAAGTAGGTAAAGATATTTTGAGTGAAATCTCAACACTAACTGTCGGGGGAAAATGAATAAATGACACTATTAAAACTAAAATTTGTGTTAATCAAAATATATTATTATGAAGGTGAAAAGTCCAATCAAAGAATAGGGTAGAAAAAAAATCTTCTTAGTATAAATATATAAAGAACTCCTACAAAATTCAGAAAAAAAACAACAAAAATATTTGAATTAGTATTTCACAAAGAAGATTTCCAAAATGGCCCAAAGCAAAGCAACCATAAACTAGTATTCATTTTAGCCAGGGTAGTGGCACACACCTGTAACCACAACATTAGGGAGGCTGAGGCAGGAGGATCACCATGAGTTCAAGGGCAACTTGTGCTACAAAGTGAGTTCAAGTCCAGCCTGAACTCCAGTGAGACCCTGTCTCAAAATAAATCCAAAGCCAGAAGAAGAAGAAGAAGAAGAAGAAGAAGAAGAAGAAGAAGAAGAAGAAGAAGAAGAAGAAGAAGAAGAAGAAAGAAGTAGTCAATTTTAAAACCACTGGGAAGTACTATCATTAAAGGACCCAGGGTCCCCTAAAGAGGAGATGGGGACCTCAAATAAGGATACCAAATATGATCCTGACTATTGTCCTGGAAACAGAGTTTTATAGTGTGTCAGTGTGAAGCATAGGCAGATTGCTAGGCAGTTAGAAAGTTGGTGAGAATAGAAAGGACTCCAGCATAAACAGGAGGGACCCGCTCTGATGCAGGGTTTCAGACTGGACTGCTGGCAAGTACCCAGGCCAGATTCTCTGGATTTGCCGAGGTGGGCCAGAGTCTGGTCGTTTACGATCGTCTCGTAGTTCCAGAGGAATCCTGTGGCTTGAGGGACAATTCGGTTTCCACAAGATGACTGTAATGGCGGGGGTGATAGCACTCCGGAGGCTGAGACAGGAGGATTGTTGTGAGTTTGAGGCCAGTCTGGGCTACAAAGTAAGGTCAAATCCAGCCCGAACTACATAGTGACATCCTGTCTCAAAAAGCCAAAAAAAAAAAAAAAAAAAAAAGGGCCGGGGCGTAAGTGCCTGCTTGGCAAACACAAGGTCACGAGTTCAATCCCCAGCACCAAAAAAAAAAAAAGAATCCAAGGTGACTGCAAGTTAGGGGCAATGACTAGAGGCTTCTGGGCACACATGCCAGGGAGTATGGCACAGGCTGCAGTAAGAGCTGGTAGCTGAGTATCTCTGCAAATCCCTTACTGTGATGTTCTCAAATTTTTTTTTTTGTTTGTTTGTTTGTTTGTTTTGAGACAGGGTCTCACTATACAGTTCAGGCTGGCCTTGAACTCATTATGTAGCCTTGCCTGCCCTAAAACCTTCAGCAACCTCATGCCTCTGCCTCCCAAATGCTGGGATGCACCATCACACCCAGAAGATGTCCTCAATCTTGAAGGAGTGAGCCTGGGTAAATCTAGGGCTAATAAGGTGGTGTTCCTTAGCTGTTTAACATGTCTATGCGCACAGCTGAGCAGAGCCTGGACTCAAAGTTTTAAGGCAATAAGAGAGACAAAATATTGGGTTTTTACAAGTCTCCTTTTTTTTTTTTTTTTTTTTTTTTGAGACAGGGTCTCACTATGCAGTTCAGGCTGGCTTTGAGCTCACTTTGTAACCCAGGCTGGTCTTGAACTTGCAACGATCCGCCTGCCTCAGCCTCCTGAGTGCTGGAATTACACCATGCCCGGCTAAAAATCTCCTTTCTAGCTATCTTTATTTCTTCTATCCTGCCTCAGTACAACAGTGTCTATGGCACTAATGTTTACAACAGCTCTGTACTGGAAACTTCCCACGTATCTATCAACAGTAACCAGGGAAACAAATTGTGGTTCATTCTTTTTAATGTTATCCAAGTCTTTTATCTTGAGTGCATAATTCAGTGATTTTTTAGAAAATTTAAAACTATACACCATCATCACAATTCAATTTTAGAATATTCTATGACCCCAGAAAGGTACCTTATGCTTATTTTTGGTCATTTTCCTTTCCCAACCCATTCCTAGTCAACAATTAACCTAACTGCTATCTCTGTAAGTTAGTTTTTCCTGGGTTTTGTATAAATGAACAATATATGGTCTTTTTTTTTTTTTTCTGAGACAGCATCTCACTATGCAGTTCAGGCTGGCCTTAAGCTCTCATTTTGTAGCTCAGACTGGCTTCAAACCTGCAATGATCTTCCTGCCTCAGCCTCCCAAGTGCTGGGATTACAGGCGTGCTCTACCATGCCTGGCTTCAATTTATATGTCTGGATACTTTTACTTAGCGTAGTGTGTTTGAAGTTCACTCATGTTATAGCACATACCAACACTTTATTCTTTGCTAGGGCCAACTAATATTTCATTGTATGGACATGCCACAATTTGTTTCTGTCACTGGACTAATTTTTGGTTGTTTTCAGTTTTTGACTTTTATGAATAATGCTGGCATGAATATTCTAGTCTTTGAATGTACATATATTTTCATTTTTCTTGGGTAAATATTCTTAGGAGTATAATTGATGCTTAGTAGGGAAAATTTGTGTTTAACTTTTTTGCAATACTGTTTTTTTTCTAACTGGATGCACCATTTTACATTCCTGCTATCAATTTATGAAGGCTTTAGTTTTTCCACATCCTTAATTTTTTTTTTTCTTTTTTTGGTGCGGGGGATTGAACTTACAACCTTGCATTTGCCAAGCAGGCACTTACACTGCTGAGCTAAACCCTCGACTACATCCTTAATTTTATCTGTCTTTGTTTGATTATATCCAATCTTGTGGTATAAGTGGAATCTCATTGTGGTTTAAATTTCTGTGTTTTTTTTCTATTTTTTTTTTTCTGCTTAAATGAGGGGATAAACTCAGGCCTCATGCATGCTAGGTAAGCATTCTACGTCTGAGATATATCCTCATCTCTCCCCTGCCCACCCCCAGCCCTGTTTCTTGTACATTTGTGATGTATAGTGAATATATTGGTCCTGGGGAATTGGTAATATATATATTGCATCTTAACCCTTTTAACTTCCCCTTCCCATCCTCTAATTTCCATCTCCCCCCATCTCTAGGTCCTCTTTTCATCTTCACAACGTCCACCTTGTTGTTTTGTATCATTTATTCATTTTATTTTATTTTATTTTTGTACCGGTGATCAAACTCTACCTTGTGCTTGCCCAGCAGGCACTTAGGCCAGTGAGCTAAATCCCCGGTCCCTATCATTTATTCTTTACTTTGATCTTTAAATTATTTTTATACCTTACATTTTTTATATAACAGAAATCATGTGATATTTAAATTCTGCATCTGATTTACTGATTTAGCATTATAGTCTCAAGATGAATTCATTTCTCCACTAATGATTCAACTTTATCCTTCTTTATGGCTGATATTTAATATGTATCTTATTTATTCACCCATTCATCTGTTAAGGGGCCTATAGGGCACTTCCATGATTTAGCCCTTGTTTTAAGCTAACCACATCAGGGTCTTGGTAAGTTTCCCAGGCTTCCTTGAATTTGCAGTCCTTCACCCTCAGTCTTTTGGATAGCTGGGATTACAGGTGTGTACCACACACCTGGCTAAAATGTCAAATATCTTATGTGCTTATCAGCCACTCATCTTTTTTGATGAAAGCTATTGAATCTATTGAGTAATATTCAACTATTTGCCTATTTTAAAACTGTATTATCTTCTTGTTACTGAGCTTTAAGTGTTATATATATTATATATTATTTGGATACATGTCTTTCAGAGAATGTATAATCTGCATAATTTTCTTCTACTATGTAAGTATTCTTAATGGTATCTTATACATTTATTAATTTTTTTTTTTTTTGGTACTGGGGATCGAACTCACGACCTTGCACTTGTAAGGCAGGCGCTCATGCCACTGAGCTAAACCCCTGGCCCTAAAGTTATTAATTTTGATGAAATCCAATTTAATTTAAAATTGTTTATGGGCTGAGCTTTTGATGTTATCTAAGAAGTCTTTGCCTAATCTAAGGTTACAAAGATTTTCTCCCAAAAGTTTTACAGTTTTACCTCTATATTTCGGTCTCTGTTCTTCTGTGTCTTGGTTACTATCCTCATTGCTGGAAGGAAAGGTTTATTTAGCTCACAGTTTGTAGAGGTTTTAGTTCGTAGTGTGTTGACTCCAAGGCGGGGCAGCATGGAAGAGAAGCATTGCAGAGGAAGAAGGCCATGGCGGGGCAGAACAGGCAGAAGGCAGCAAGCAGAGGTAGTGGCGGCGGCAGCACCAGCACCAGCACCAGCACCAGCACCAGCACCAGCCATCTCCACTGAAGCACTGTCTCTCTCCCTCCTTATACTCCATCCAGGCCATAAAGTGACTGATTGATGCCACTCTCACCTGTGGCAGGGCCTCCATTAATCACAGCATCACACCCTTAATTGGCATTCACACACCCTAATCCAGCTCATCTTCAAAACTCCCCACATGTGACCGCATGAGGCTTTCAGGGGACATCTTGGACACAAACCATAGCATTCTAGTTAAATGTCGCAAATAGTACAATGAAGTTACCACCTCAGGAGTCCAAATGGGTGGCTTTTGGACTGTTCCACCTCATTGCTCCCTGGATTTGCCTTTGGTTAGCTGGAAGGCTGGGATTGCAACTTGTTTAAGTGTCTTGTCGTGTTCTTCCTTTTTCTAAGATTAATTCCTGGGTCGATGTTTGTAAATTGCTTATGATGAGTAGCTTTATTACTGCTCAGCTCCTGATTCTTTGACACTGGCTTGTAGCATTTTTATGACTCTTAGGCAATCTCAGTCTTGGTGCAACAGGAAGAACAACTGATTAGCACAATTATGTCAACTTGGCTAAAGTGGTATCCAATAACGGCAGGATAAAACACAGGCAACTGCTGTGTCCACTGCTACATTCCACTGGTACATTTTTTCCATGGAGGCCTCTGGGGTCACCAGTAATCACCAAGGGTCTACAGGTTCCAGCTGCCCCTCCCACACAGTGGGCCTGGGCTCAGGGAGAAAGTACAGTTTGCCACTTCCTTGTTCTTCATTGAAGTCTCTCTGCTCTCCCTGAGGATTTCATTTCTCACTCCAGATCCTACCTAGGTCCAGGGACCCACTTGCCTCCCCTTTCTCATGTTGCTATATTCCATATCTGGACACCAAGTCTTGGAAGAGGCTCTTTCTCTGCTGCTACTACACTTTCTTGTTTGTTTTATGATACAAAAGATTAAACCCAGGGGTTTTACAGTGAGCTACATCACTAGTTTCTTTTGATGTTTATTTTGGGTCAGGGTCTCACTAAGTCATTACATTGTCCAGGCTGAGCTTGAACCTGCCATCCTCCTGCCTCTGCCTCTCAGTGTAGCTAGTACCACAATTTTTAAATTACTGCACATTTATAGCAAGTTTTGAAATTGGGAAATTATGTCTTCTGACTTTGCTTTTTGTTTTATTTTTGTCCCCCACCCCCAGGCTGTTTTCAGTATTGTAGATCTCTTCCCTTTCCATATAAATTTTAGAAACTACTAGTCAGTTTTTGCTTGCTTGGATTTTGATAAAGATTAAATTGGATCTACAGATCGAAGAGAGAAGAAATTCCCTATTAACACAATCCGTCCTACAAGCCATAGGGTAGGAGTAGAGTCCTCCAGCCCAGCCAGCGTTAGACCATTTTTAAACTGGCCGTCATCTAGCTGCCCTGCAGGGCCTCAGGGGGCGTTGTAGCTGTGGCCAGTCTTTGGCCAGCAGAGCCACCCCCTCACCCCCCTCACCCTGCAGGTTGAGACAAGCGAATTCCTGATAGGCATGAGAATGGGATGCACACAAATACATCGTTCTGCCCATGAATCTGGTTCTGGTCTTTCCTCTTTGCTGTGTTTCGCAGAGCCCTGAGTAAACAAGAGCGACTTCAGTACCGCAGCTACACCTGTGCTGCGGCTGCGCTTATGTAAATCACCCTGGCGCACTCGGTCCCCTGTGCTCTGTGGGGTCGGCTGCAAACCGCCCAGATAGAAGCAGACGCTTCTTTTATGCCTCCCCGGGAAACACAGAACACAGAGACGTGGGATTTATTTAGACCTTTCTTAATCTCTCAGCAAAGATTCGTGATTTTCCATGGATAGCTCTTGAATGTCTGTTGAATTTCTTCCAAAGTATTTTATGCTTTGTGAATGAAACTGCATTTGCAATCGCGTCTTTTTCCCTAAATAGACATGCAGTTGAATTTTGTAGATTGATCTTTTATTCTGAAATCTTGGTGTGCTACACTGCTGTTGCTGGAAGATTTTGTAGTTATTTTGGAGATCACTCGGGCTTTTCTATGTCCAAGATGATAATGTTTGTAAATAGGGAGCGTTTATTTCTTCCTTTCTGATCCAGATATCCTTTTTATTGCCTAATTGCCTGGTCAGAACCTCCGACGAAATTTTTTTTATTGTTTAGAAATTATTTTATTAGTTTAATCAACCCCCCACAAGTAAGACCTTTTATATATTTAGAACAGTGTATTACCCAAGTATGAAATATTGACTAGAAGTGGCCAGAGCCAAGCATCCTTGTCTTTGTCCTGATCTTAGAGGAAAGCATTTAGTGTTTCATCATTAGGATATGAAAAGATGGGTACATTACACACACTTGTAAATGCTGCCCGCTTAGGAGGCTGAGACAGGAGGATTGCAAATTCAAGCTTAGCCTGAGTAACTAGTGATACCTCTATCTCTAAAAAATAAAAAAGGCTGGTGATATACTTCAGTGAGGTAGTCCTGGGTTTAATCCTTGGAACCAAAAATTTTTTTAAAAAGCAAAACAGCTGGATGTGGTGATGCATACCTGTAATCTCCATACTGGAGAGGCTGAGGCAGGAGAATTGCCATGAGTTCAAGGCCAGTCTGGACTACATAGTGAGACCTTGTCTCAAAAAAACTTTAAAAAAAAAAAAGACTGATGTTATAAGTAACTTTTTGTTTCATTTTATTTTGCAGTATAGGAGATTGAACCTAAGGCCTTCACACTGATGTATATCTCCGGTCATTTTCATTTTTATTTTGAGACAGGGTCTAGCTAAATTGCTAAGTTCCCCCGGCTGGGCTCAAACTTGTCTGGGATCCTTCTGCCTCAGCATCCCAGAGCACTGTGATTACAGGCGTACACCCACATGCCCAGCTTAGAGATAGGTTTTTCACAAATGCCTTTTTTTCAGGTTGAATCCCCTCTATTCTTAGCATGTGGAGTGTTTTTAATTTTTTTAAATCATGAAAGGTGTTGGATTTTGTAAAACTTTTTTTTGCATCTATTGGGACATACATGTTTTTGTCCTTTATTGTTGTCATACAACTCACAGTTCACAGTATTTCCTTATAAATGTTTTTGTTACTATAAGGTGGATAGTAGTATTTTTTCTTTCATTCCTGGTTTGGTTGGGATCTCCTCTCTTTCTCTTTACAGTCAATTTGCCTAACAATTTGTCAATTCTAACAATATAGTCAATTGATATTTTAAAAGAACCAACCAGTCATTGGCTTTATTAATTTTCTCTATTGTTTTTCTATTCTCTGTTTAATTTATCTTATTTTTTCAGCTTGCTTTGAGTTTTAGTTTTTTAAAAAACTTTCTTAAAATAGATTAAGTTACTGATTTGAGGTTTTCCTCTTTTTTTAATATAGACATTTATACATATAAATTTTCCTCTGAGTACTATTTCAGCTGCAATTCCTAAGTTTTAATGTATTATTTTAATTTTCATTTATATCAAAGTATTTTTCTAATTTCCTTTATGACATTTTTTAACCATTGGTAATTTTGGATTGTGTACTTTAATTTTCATATTTGTGAGTTTCCCAAATTTTCTTCTCTTAGTTTATTCTACTGTATGATTGAAATCCAAATTTGGATGATTTCATTCTTTTAAAATTTATTGAGGCATCTGGGCATGGTGACACACACCTATAATCCCAGCACTTGGGAGGTTGAGGCAGGAGGATTGTTGTTTTGAGTTTAAGGCCAGCCTGGACTACAAAATAAGCTCAAGGCCAGCCTGAACTGCAGAACAAGACCCTACCTCAAAAAGACAAAAAAAAAAAAAAATTATTGAGGCTTGTTTCACGGCTCAACACATAGTACATCCTGAAGAAAGTTCCTAGTGCACATGAACAGAGTGTGTATTCTGCTATTTTAGGGTGGAATGTTTTATAAGTGTTTGTGAAGTTTGGTTATTTGATAGTCATTTTCAGGTCTTCTATTTTTTAATTGATCTTCTATCTACTTATATTCACTGATGAAAGTGGAAGTTAAGGTCTCCAACTATTATAGTTGAATTGCCCTTTTTTTTTTTGTACTGAGGATCGAACTCATGACCTTGCACTTGCCGTGCAGGTGCTTATGCCACTGAGCTAAATCCCCGGCCTGAATTGCCTTTTTGTACCTTTAAGTCTATTTTTGGTTCAAGTATTTTAGGATATTGTTACTAGGTACATGTATGTTTATAATTGCTATGTCTTCCTGATGGGCTGACACTTTAATTAATATGAAATGTCTTTCTTTGGCTCTAGTAACATGTTTGCCTTAAAATCTATTTTGCCTGATAATAGTATAGGTACTGACTCTCTTTTGATTACTATTTGCATACTATGTATTTACTTATCATTTTACTTTCAACCTATATATGTCTTTGAGTTAAAAGTATGTCTATTGTAGGCAGATTCTGTTTTTTTGTGGGTTTTTTTTTTTTGTGATACTTGCTATAGAACCCTTAAGTACTCTACCACTGAGCTACACATATTTCTGTTTTTAATACAGTATATATATAGTATTTCTGTTTTTAATTGGAGAATTTAATTCATTTAAATTACTGAAATTACTGAAAAGACAAGTTATATCTGTAATTTTTCTATTTGTTTTATGCAGAATCTTGTATTTGTCAGTTTCCTCATTACTGCTTTCTTTTGTGTTGAATTTATGAAATGTTATTTCCCTTGCTTTTTTCCACGTACCTATTTTAATTGGCTGTTTATTTAAACAGTAGAATACAGACAAGCATTGTTTGCTTTTAAATAAAGGATCAAACTGATTTTTTTTTTTTTTGAGATAGAATGTCACTATGTAGCCCAAGCTGCCCTTAAACTCACAGTGATCCTCCTGCCTCTCCCTCCTGAGTGCTGGGATTACAGGCATGTACCACCATGCCCAGCCTCATAATTGATTTATAAAATAAAATGTTTCTATAAAAATGCATATGGGTGAAGAATAAATCTATTATTTATTTATTTAAAATTAACAAGTATTTATGTTTATTTGCGGGGTATAATATGATAGTCTGGTTTATGTTTATTTTATAGAGTCAATCAGATTAATTAACATATTCATCACCTCACCAATTTATTTTTGTGGTGAAAATCTATTTTAGAAATCTTGAAGTATGCAACACATTATTATTAACTGTAGTCACATGCAGTGCGATGGATTCCTAAAATTCATTCCTCCAGTCTAGGTGGAACTGTTTTTCAGTCTAATTTTAAGAGTTATTTTCTTAGTATTTCCCCCTAGGAGTACAATTAACATTGGACCAATGCCACTAATTTTCAATATTATTATAAAAATTTCTTCCAATCCCTTCCCCTCCCTAATCTATTATTTTCATATAAATTACATCTTTATACATTTTACTTACATCCACACAGTTTTAATCATTATTGTTTCATGTAGTCATTTTACAAGTCAGATGGTGTTATGCATCAAAAACTGGTGCTCAACTGAACACCAGCTGAATTAAATCAGCATTTTGGTGCTGAGTGTAGCTGGCCCACCTGAGGAAAGTAGCCAGCATAAATAGAGATGTGGAGAAGAAGAGCGAGGTGTTGTGAGTTCCCCTAAGTGTTGCTGTTTCAAGCCGTTGGTTCTGGAGGAGCTCATCATGACAAGTTTCCCCAAGATGAGTTCAGCCATTATCATCGGAGGAGTTTAGGACCTTGTCAGTGAAAGTGGCCATGGTTCACTTTGGCGGAACTCTGGACCTTACATTGAGCATCGCTTCCTGGCTCTGGAGGGGAAGATGTGTGCTGTTTAATCTCCAGGAGTAGCTTGTCACGCTAGCTTTCTGGCATGTATTCAACTGTTCTCATAGTCAGAGAGTAGGAGGAGCTCGGGACCTCTGTGTCACTGAGGATGGCTATGGTACCTTTCAGGGCAGCCCTGGTCCTTATTTTGAGTGTGACTTCTTGGCTCCAATGTAGAACCATCAACCTACCAGCACAGCTACTTCACCCTGCTGGCATAGACTTTCTGGCTTCCACCACTGGCCTTTGGGCCCTCCCAGCAGTTTCATAAAACAGACTGTTGTGAGTCCTTGTCACGGGCTCTAGACCTCCAGTTGGACTCATGGGAGGCATTGTCATGGGCTCTAGGTCTTCAGCTGAACTCATACAGGACATTGCTGTGGGATCCAGGCCCTTGACTAAATATTCTGGATCTTTAGTGCTGTGGACAGATTTCCTGTACTTTCTTGTGTTTAATTCTAGGTGACCATCATAAAATAATATTATAAATTTTGTGTCCTGATTGTAATTGCTCTCCTCACAACCCCTGACTACAATAAATGAGAAGTTACAAAAATAACTTATACTGTTGTCTATATTTACCTATGTAATATTCACTGATGTTTTTTATTGCCCTGTGTGAGCCTAACTTAGCGTCTAATGTGCTTTCATCTGTTTGAAGGACTCTCTTAGTATTCACTTAATTTTTCCTTTTTTCTTTTTGGTGCCAGGGATCAAACCCTCACAGAATCTTGCTTGCTGGGCAGGAGCTGCACCGGTGAGCTACACCCCCAATCCTCCTTTAAGATTGCTTGTAGATGGGTCTTCTAGTGACAAATCTGCTGTTTTTCTATATAAAAGAATATCGTTATTTCTATTTTTCTTTTATTATTATTATTTAAATTTTAAACAGAAGTAGGAAATAACAATAAAGCAGTTTCAAAACAGGTAAGAGAGTAACAATAATCAGCATATTGTATATTGTTATATTCACAGTAGTTGTTCAGAGTACAAGATATAGGCATGAAATATTGTCCAGAAAAGTACTAGCACAAAACTTTCCTCTCAATTGACCAAGAGAAACCAGCTGTATAGCTATCTTAACTACCTTGTGCATAGTTTTCCCTTTTTCCTTCCTTCCTTTCCTCTTTGTTCCATCATGGTTTTTCTTTTTTACATTTCTTTCTTTTTCTTTTTCTGTTTTTGTTTTTTGGTCTTTTTTGGGATAGTGTCTCACTATGCAGTTCAGGCTGGTCTTGAGCTCACTTTGTAGCCCAAGTTGGTCTTGAACTCATAACAATCCTCATGCCTCAGCCTCCCAAGGGCTGGGATTATAGGCATGTGCCACCACACTTGGCTCCACAACACTTTTTCTTTTCTTTCAAACAGTTTCTTCCCTATTCACAATATCTATTTCACATTTTGAATCTTGTTTACTCTTTCAGATTCTCACAATAGTGAGACATCTTGTTTACACATGTGTGTCTATTTTATTTCACTTAAAATCATGGTCTTGAGTTGCATTCATTTACCTATAAATGTCTCAACTTTATCTTTTTTCTAGCTGAGTAGTATTCCATTATATTAAAAATATTTTTTATCCATTATTTGGTTGATGGGTATTCGGGTTGTTCATAAGATTTAGCTATTACAAATTATGCTGTTTATACATGGGTGCACATATACTGCCATGACATTTTAAATTTTTTCTGGGAAGATACCCAGAAAGGAAATAGGTGGGACAAATGGAACCTATAACGCTAGTTTTCTGAGGAAGCTTCACACTGATTTCCACAGTGTTTGCACCAGTCTACATTCACATGAATAGTGCAGAAGTGCTTCTTTTCCCCCACAGCCCCTCCAGCATTTGTTAGTGGTTGTTTTCTTGATGATAGCCATTCTTTCTGGAGTGAAATGGAATTTCAGTGTTGTTTTAATTTTCATCTCTTGAATGACCAAGGATGTTGAACATTTTTCTTACATTTATTTGCCATTTGTCTTTATCTGAGAAGTGTACATGTATCTCAAATGCCTGTCTGTGGACAGGGTCTTTGAATTTGAGGGCCTGATTTTATATGTTCTAGATGTAAGTCCTTTGAGGGACAACTGGGTATAGTTGTCATTTCACTTTGTAGGTGATTTTTTTGTTGTGCAAAGATCTTTTTAATAAGATTAGATCTTATATGTTGATCCTTTTTTGTATTTCTCCTGTAGTCATGGAGTCTCTGTCTATGCCTATGTCTTCAATATTTCTACCTGTTTTCTTTTCCAGTATATTTAGAATTTTGTTTTAATGTTTAGATCTTTGATCCATTTTGACTTTAGTGCATAGTGATAGACATGGGTCCAGTTTAATCTTTGGCATGTGGAAAGCCAGTTTTTACAACACCATTTATTAAAGAGACTAACTTTCTTCCAGCAAATGTGTTTGGCTCTTTTATCAAAGGATAAGGTGGCTTATTGTTTGCAGTTGCATCTGCATCTTCTATTCTGTTCCAGGTCTTGGTCTTTTTTTTTTCCCAATACCATGCTGGTTTTATTATAGTAGCTTTGTAATATAATTTCAGGTCAAGAACTGTGATGCCTCTTGACTTGCCTTTGTTGCCCAGAATTGATTTTTGCTATTCTAGTTTTCTTCTGGTTTCAAATGAATTTTAGGAATGTTTTCTCTAGGTCTGTGAGGTATGCTGATGGTATTTTGATTGAGGTTGCATTAAATCTCAGTTTTAATGTAAACAGTTTTGGGAGTATGGCCATTTTCATAATCTTGGGTCTTTTTAACCATGAGCAAGGGATATCTTTCCATTTTTTTAATGTCTTGTTTGATTTCCGTTTCAGAGTACTGTAGTTTTCAATGTATAGATCTTTTATTTCTTTCTTTCAATTGATTCCTAAGTATCTCATTTTTTAGGATGCTATTATAAAGGATATGGTTTCTCTAATTTCTCTCTGTGTGAATTTGTTGCTTGCATACAGGAATACTACTGATTTTTGAGTGCTGACTTTGTGTCCAGCTACACTACTGAAGTTGATTATTAAATCTATAGGTCTTTTGGTAGAGCTTCTGGGGTCTCCCATTTATAGTATCATGCCATCTGCAAATAGTGATAATTTAACTTCTTCCTTTCCTATCCTTATCCCTTTTATTTCTTTCTCTTATTTAATTGCTCTGACTAATGTTTCCACAACTATATGGAAAAGGAGAGGTCTGGGGTTTAGCTTAGTGGTGTAAGCGCCTGCCCTGGTAAGCATGAATTGTGAGTTTGATCCCAGGTACAAAATAAATAAATAAAAATTAAAAATAAAAAAAGGAAGAAAGAAAAGGAAAAGTGATAGTGGACATCCTTGTCTTGTTCCTGATTTTAGAATGATTTTAGCTTTTAGTTTTTTGACCATTTAGTGTGATGTTAGCTGTAGGTGGCTATTTTCAGATTAAGATAAGGAACTTCAGGGGCTGGGGATTTAGTTCAGTGGCATAAACACTTGCCTGGCAAGTGTGAGGTCATGAGTTTGATCCCTGGTACCAAAAATAAATAAATAAAATAAAAATAAAAAATAAAGACCTTCTATTTCAATTTCCTGTAGGGTTTTTTTAGTTCAATCCCTGGTACAAAAAAAAGATAAAGACCTTCTATTCCAGTTTCCTGTAGAGTTTTTTTTTTTTTAAATCATGGTTGGGTATTAGACTTTGTCAATGTTTATTTTTCATCTATTGAGATTATCATGCAATTCTTGTCTCTGGTTCTGTTAACATGGTGTATTAAATTTATTGATTTGCATATATTGAACCACCTCTGCATCCCTGGTTTGAATCCAACTTGGTCATGGTGTATAATCTTTTAATGATTTGCTGCATTCTGTTTGTCAGTATCTTACTGAGGATTTTTGAATCTAAATCATTAGGGATACTGGCCTCTAGTTGGTGTTTTGTTTTGTTTGTTTGTTTGTTTTTTTGATTAGGTTCTTCTCTGGTTTTGCAATCAGGGTAATCCTTGTCTCCAGAAATGATTTTAGAAGTTGTCTTGGTTACTTTTTTCTCATTGCTGAGACAAAATACCTGACACCCAAAATGAAAGAAAGAAAGGCTTATTTAGCTCACAGTTTATGGAAGTTTCAGTCCATAGGCAGCTGGCTCCAAGGCAGAGTGGTACATGGCAGAGGACAACAGTTCATGGTAGCAGAAGACAGCAAAAACAACAAAAGCAAAAAGGGGAGGGGAGAGAGAGCCAGCCTCTTTCCCTCTTTTATATTGTTTGCAAGTTACTCACCCCAGGGTGGTGTAGTGCTCACACTTATAATCCCAGCATTGGACCATGAATCAATCACAGACTCTAGGAGTCCACCCCCAT
Source organism: Hydrochoerus hydrochaeris (assembly GCA_004027455.1). Classification (NCBI taxonomy): domain Eukaryota; kingdom Metazoa; phylum Chordata; class Mammalia; order Rodentia; family Hydrochaeridae; genus Hydrochoerus; species Hydrochoerus hydrochaeris. Next base: position 33,495 of record PVLA01005771.1, on the reverse strand, counting down.
GACTGTATGAGGCTTTGGGGAGATATCTAGACACCAACCATAACAGAAATATTGCTTCCTTTCAATTTCCTTAAAGAGTTTCAGCAGTAGTGGCTTTAAATCTTCTCTAAATTTCTCATAGAATTCAACTGTGAGTGTGTCAGGGCCTAGGCTTTTCTTTGTTGGTAAATTTTTAAATATTTTTAAATTCATTGACTGATATTGGGTTATTTAGAATTTTTATATCTTCTTGATTTAGTTTTGGTAGTTGGATTGTGTTTAGAAATGTATCCATTTCTTCTGTGTTTTCCATACTACTAGAATATAGGTTCTCATAGTGGGTATTGATGATTTTCTCAATTTCTAGAGGATCTTTTGTGATTTTCCCCCTTTCCATTCCTAATTTCTTGAATTTGTGTTTTTTTCTCTTTTTGATGAGGTTGGCTAATGGCTTATCAATTTTATTAATTCTTTCAAAGAATCAACTTTTTGATTCTTTGCATTTTTTTAGTCCCAATTGCATTAATTTCTGTTCTTATCTTTATAATTTCCTCCCTCATATGAGATTTGGGTTTGATTTGTTCTTTTTCTAGACATTTGAGGGTCGACATAAGGTTGTTTATTTGAGCTCATTCTGTTTTCCTGATGTGAGAGTTTGTTGCTATAAATTTTTCTCTTAGGACTGCTTTCACTGAGTCCGATAAGTTTCAGTATATTGTGTTGGCATTGTTGTTTAATTATATATTATGTTTAATTTTCTCTGTGACCCATTGGTTGTTCAGAAGTGTGTTTAATCTCCATGTATTAGTGTGTAATTTTTGTGTTTTTTTGATTTCTTTCTTTTGGTGTGATGTCGTCATTTCCAATTTCATCGCACTATGGTCACTATAGTGTGCAAGGAATGATTTCAATTCCTCTACATTTACTTAAACATGTTTTGTTTGTTAGTATGTGGTCTATTTTGGAGACTGTCCTGTGTGCAGATGAGAAGAATGTGTATTCTGATGTTTTGGGGGTGGAACACTCTATAGACATCTACCAGGTCCATTTGTTCACAGGCTTGGCTTAATTCTGATAGTTATTGTTTATTTTTTGTCTGATTGATCTATCTGTGAGAGTAGTGTATTAAGGTTTAATACTACAATTGTGTTATTGCTTATTTGGTTATTCAAGTCTGTTAATATTTGTGTAATATTTATGTAGTTGGGTGCACTGGTATTTGGTGCATATATATTTATGATTGCTATCTTTTTCTTCTTGGAGTTTTCCCTTAACAAGTATGTAGTGACCTTTCTTTTCTCTTTCAATCAGTTTTGGCTAAAAGTTTATACTGTGTGCAAATAGAATAGCTACCCCTGCTTTTCTCTGAGTTCCTGTGGCATGGAAAATTATTTTTCATCCTTTGATTTTTTAGTATATGAATTTCTTTTTAGGTTAAATATGTTTCTTAAATGCAGCATATTGATGGATCTTGTTTCTTGACCCATTCTGCCAGTCTGTTTCTTTTAATTGGTGGGTTGAAACCATTTACATTGATGATTACAACTGATATGCATTGACTTATCTTTTTCAAGTTATTTTCCTATTGTTGGTTTCCTGTCTTTCTCCTCTGTTTAGTTGCTTGCCTTGCTTGGTGGTTTTTTCTATTGGTGTTCATGTGTTGTGGTCTTCATTATCTCTTTCTAATATATTCTTCAGAGCATTCTTTAGTGTTGGGTTGGTGGTCATGAATTTCTTCAGTTGTTCTTTGTCATGGAAGAATCTTATTTCTCTGTTTAATTTAAAAGATAGTTTTGTGAGGTACATCAAAGTGGGTTGAAGACTATTTGCTTTAGGGCTTGAAATATGTCACTCCAGGATCTCCTTGATTTGAGGGTTTGTGATGAGAAGTCTGCTATGATTCTGATGGGCTTTTCTTTATAGGTAATTTGTTTCTTTTCTCTATTGCTTTTAATATTTTGTTTTTGTGTTGAATTTTTGGCATCTTGATTATTATAAGCCTTGGTGTAGATTTATTTTGGCCATAGTTATTTAGAATTCTATATGTTTCAAATTCTTTATCTATGTTTGGGAAGTTTTCTGGCATTATTTCTGTGAAGAGATTTTTAATGGCATTTGCACCATCTCCAGCTTTCTCACTGACACCAATCAATTTTATGTTCTTCTTTGCCCATCTTGGAACTGTTGGAATGATTTTTCATAGTTTTTTGCTATTTTAAAGCTATCTTTCTTTTCCTGATCACTAGTTACATTTCTGTCTTCTAATTCTGATATTCTATCCTTACTTTCATTCAATTTGTTGTGTATACTTTAAATGGAATTTTTAATCTCCTGAATTTCTGTTTGGATCTGTTTCATTGAATCCATTTCTTGTTTATGTGGAACATTCGTGGTTTTCATCATCTTCCTAACCTCCATTTAAAAAATTTGTATCTGCTTTCTTTCATTTTGTTTTTCATTTCTTTTTGTACCTTAGATATTAATGTTTCTGTAGCCTCTTCCTTTTCATTTTTCACTTCTGCTATCATTTCAGACAGTTCCAGTAGTTGGTTTCTGATTTACTCTCTTTGTGTTCTGGTTTTGTTCTGGATGGGCCAGGTGATTGGGTTGTATTTTGCTTTTCCTTTAGTCATTTCCTGTTTTTTTATTTTATTTTGTGTTGTGTCTTGATTTTTGTAAATTTCCTGTGTTAGATAGCTTTATCCCTGGGGTCAAGGTTTTCCTAGGTTATATCTGTTCCTCAAGGATGTCTTCTAGAGATGTGTTTTTTGTTTTTCTGTCTACCCCCAAAACCTGCTTTCCCAGTATATTAAGAATATACAGTTGCTATCTTTTTGACTCAAGGCCCATTCCTTTGGTACTGGGCTATGGTGATGGTTATGGCCAGTTGAAATCTCAGTGTTGTCATACAGGGGAGAAAAAACTGGTTATAACAAGTATGGCATCTTGTTTAAAGTAGTACAGTTAGCAATAACAATAGATTCAAGCATAGCTTGGCTACTGACAAACTGTGGTAACTATTAGCCTGATATCTTTAACCATAGGAGCAAGTTCTATAGTTATATAATATAATCCAATTTATGCCAGGGGCTTGTATCCAAAGCTTTCCCCTGTAGTTGAGTGATATTATCCTGTTATGGGTGGGGTGGTGGGTTGTGGTTTAAGAGAGGTAGGAGGTAGAATGGAGAGATGAGTGGGGTTAAGTATAGTAGGGGAAAATTTTATGGGGAAAGGATGGTCATACAAGTTTTTGGGTAATTGTAGGATACAGGAGGGAAGGGTTGAAAGAGAAAGCCTAGTATTGAAGTGAGCCAAAAAGGGAAGAGATAACGTTTACCTACATGAAAGTGTCATAAAAATCAAGCAAGATAGTGGATTAAATAGAGGAAGAGGATGAGTAGAATAATACAAAGGGAAAGTTTACAGGTCTAAATCATGAATTAGAGGGGAAAGAAGGTAGAAAAGAGGAAAAAACAGAAGAGAGAAAAAGAAAAAAAAACAGGAAACAAAAATTATCACACATAAAAAAAAACGGCAAAATAGGACACAAAAAAAGAAAAGGAAAAATACACAAACAACAATAACAAAAATGAAATAAAAATAAACAGAAAAACAAAACACACTAACCCAGCAGACTGCCAGGAGGAAAACCCATCAGATGGAGATAAAGAAGAGCAATGAGATTCCTCTAGTGTCCACTGTTCTGGGGCAGGTCCAGTCTGAACCCAGAATATGTACTCCAGCCAAGATTGCAGGCCGACTTGTGCTGGGTTTGGGTTTAACCTTTGTCTAAATATGGGGATGGGATTAGTTTTCTGTGGCTAGAGTTCTCTCCAGCTGTTTAAAAAAGAAAAGAGAAGAAGAAAAAGAAGAAAGGTAAAAGAAAAAAAGAGAAGAGACAAAAAGGAAAGAAAAGTGGCACTACCCACTCACTTCTATTCCACCAGTCTTTGACCCCAAACACAAAGCTGGTTCACCTAACTTCCCACCTGCTGGCTACTGTTGTTTGCGGCTTTTCCATCCCTGCAGTCCTGCCTGTTCCTCCTGTGCGTGCTAGCGGGGTTCCACTGTGTAGCTGGTTTCCTGCTGGTCTCTAGGAATTTTTCATTTTGATTTACTCCAATTTATCTATTCTAGTTGCCTGTCATATCCAGGAAATCCTTGAAAAATACAATGTTGTAATACTTTTCTATTCTTTTTTTCTAAGAGTTTTTATAGCTTTTGGTCTTGTGTTTGGGCCTTTGAGCTATTTTGAATTCCTTTTTGTATGTAGGGTAAGGTAAAATTCTAATTACTTTCTTTTTATTTTGATATTCAGTTTCCCAATTGTTTTCAAGAGACTGTCCTTTATCCATTTTGTTGTTTTAGCACTTTGTCAAAAATCATTTACTCAAAAAAAAAATCATTTACTCATATGCACAATAGTTTATTTCTGGACTCGTTATCCTGTTCCATCAGTCTCTGTCTGTTTTTATATTGGTAGCACACTGTCTTGATTAATATTCCTTTGTAGTATGTTTTTAAGCTGGGAACTGTGAGGCTTGTAGATTGTCTTTCTTTTTTCAGTTAGTTTCACTATTCAAGATTCCTTGAGATCCCCTATAAACTTTAGGATAGCTTTAAAAATGCTATTGGGATTTTTAAAGAAATAGCATTAAGCCTGCAGATTGCTTTGACATTTTAACAATATCATCTTCTAATTTGTGAACATGGGATATCTTTCCATTGACTCGTATTTTCTTTAATTTTGTTCCACATTTGTGGCTTTCAGTGTAGAAGTCTCTCATGATCTTGGTTAAGTTTATTCATAAGTATTTTATTGTTTTTGATGCTACTGCAAATAGAATTGTTAATTTCCTTTCCAGATTGTTTATAGTGTATAGAAACAGCTGATTTTATGTCCTGCAAATTTCTTAAGTTTTTAAATTAGTTCTAACAGGGTTTTTTGGGGTATAATCTTTAGAGTTTTTGATGTGTAAAATTGTAATGTGTGAAAACAAGGACAATCTTGATTCTTTGTGGTTTGAGTCCTTTATTTCTTTTAACTGCCTGATTCTTCTGGCTTTGTCTTAAGTACTATGCTGATTAGAAGTCATGAATACAGGCATCCTTAGCTTGTTCTTGATCTTAGAAGAAAAGCTTTCAGTCTTTCACTATTGAGTATGATGTTAGATGTGGGTTTTTAATATATGAGTTTCATTTTGTTGAAGTAGTTTTCTCTTATTTCTGGTTTGTTGTGTGTTTTTCTATTGTTTTGAACAAATAGTTATGTACTAAACTTATTGTTATTCCAGTGTTTTTGATGTATATTTTTTCTGGTTTCAACTTTTTTGTATTTTTCTTCTCTTAGTTTAACTGTGATGTGTTGATGTGTGGATCTTTTTGTACCCATTCTGTCTCAGGTTCATTAAGCTCTTACAATATGTAGGCTTATGTTTTCATTAAATCTGGGAAGTTCTCAGCCATGTTTTTCCCTCTCTTCTCCTTCTGCAGCTCTAATTAGATGTATATTGACCCATGTTGTAGAGTCCCAAAGGTTGCAAAAGCTGTTCATTTTTCCTCATTCTTTTTATTTCTATTTTCTACACTATATAACCTCTACTCAGCCACCCTCAACCTCACCCATTCCTTGCTCTGCCAGCTCAAATATGCTTTTGAACTCCTCCCGTGAAACTATCCGCTTAGATTTAGTTTTCAAATTGAGACTTTCTGTTCTTCTTCTTCAAAACGCAATTTCTCTTTGCTGTTATTTTCAATTTGAGAAATCACTGTCATCACACTTACATGGTCTTTTTTCCTCAAACATACTGATAACAGCTCCTCTGAAGAGTGTACTAAACTGAACATGTGTAAGCCCCATGGATCAGTTTCCATGGACTGCTTTTTTTTGTTTTTGTTTTTGTTTTTTGTTTGACCAGGGATTGAACTCATGACCTCATGCTTGCCAGACAGGCACATATGCCACTGAGCTATATCCCCAGCCCTCTATGAATTGCTTTTTCCCCTATGTGTGCTTTGTTACTTTTCCTGATTTATACTTTTTTCTTGAAAACTAGACATTTTAGATAATATGTTGTAGCAACTCTGAATTCTGTTCTTCCCTCACTGTCATTAGGTCTATTTATTGCTGTTGCAATTTGTTAGTTGTTGAATTTGGTGGATTCTTTTCCCTGAAAAGTACATGGCTGCTGCTGTTTCTGCTCAGTTAATTTTTTTATACTTGTTTTTACTTTTAAATCTACTACTAGAGGTTGCCTCTGGGTCAGCATTCAATAGTGAAATTGTGCTTCTTATCTTGAGAAAGTGAAACTTCTACCCTTTGTTCAATGACCTGTTTGGATTTTTGGGGATGCATGCAGAGTTCAGCCAGTTTACAGATCTGTTCCTTTAAATTCAGTGTGTCCAAGCCCACGATTATCAGCTCATCGGAGCCTTCTCTGGAGTTTCCTGAAGCTGGTGCAGCCTCACACATGCACACAGCCTCCCAGACTATCAGAGATACATGGGGTCTCATGGTCTTTTCCAGACCTCCCTGTTTAGACTTAGAGCAGCTCGATCAGTCTACTTTTCTCCCCAGCTGATATTAGAACTCAGGCTAGCTGTGATGTTTGCCTCCTGATTGTATTCCACTGAGGTCACCGTTACTTCTGACAACGCTCTGATGGAATTTTCTGCAGTCTGCTCTAAATACAGCCAGCCCTTTCCCCTCACTTAGGTAGAACTTCCTCCCCATGAAACAGAGGGTGGGAGAAATATGGGTGTAATTTCAGGCAGATCACCACAGAGTCACACTCTTCTTACAGTTCCAGGATTTTCTGGAGTAAATATTTTTCAATTTTTTAATATTGTATTAGTTTATTTTTATTGTGGCTATAACAAATTACCCCAAACTTAGTGGCTTAAAATAACACAAATTTACTCTTTCAGTTCTGTACATTGAAACTGAAGAGAGTCGCACTGGGCTAAAATCATTGTCAACAGGGCTGTCTTTCTTGTGGGGAACAAAGGGGAGAATCCATTTCCTTTTCTTTTCCTTTCTTTCTAGAGGTATTTATTATTACTGTGTAGCCTCCTTCCATGCTCAAAGTCAGTGATGGCCAGTCCTATCTTTCTTGCATTAATTCTCTCATCTCCATTAAAGAACCATTATGTTTACACTGGGCCCATTTTGAATAACCCAAGACAATCTCTTAGCAAATTCAGTTCCATCTACAATCCGAAATCCCTCTTGCCATGTAATGTAGCATATTCACACCTACTACACTTTTGGTAAGCTTCTAGTTTTCAAATAATTATTTTTGACAATTTTGTACAGCTTACCCTTGTTCTTCGGGAGGACAGTTTTCAGAGTCCCTCACCCAGTCATTGAGAAAGTTCTTCTCCTCCTAGAATGATAAACTCCTATGACAGGAGACAGTATGGGAATGAGAGTGGCTGAATGAAGAGTATGAGCCCTGGCTCTAACAAGCATAACGTTGTATGAAAAAGGCCAGACACAAAAGAATGCCTCTGTTCCATTCAAAGAGTCCACATGCCTATAAATAGCGATTGAGAGTCAGAATGGCAACTTCCCTTGGCAGGGGGAGGTGTACTTAGAAGAGATCATGAGGGGTTTCCAAGGTCTACTAATGTTTTGAATTTTTTCTTTTTAATCTGAAGCAATTTCAAATTTAACAGAAAATTTGCAAAAGGCAGTATGGAGAAAGCCTATATTCTTTTCACCCCAATTCACCAACGGTTGATGTATTGTCACTTTAAAAGAAAAAAAATCACTCTCTCTGTCCAGACAAGGGGCCCTGACCCATGCAGCAGAGCTGTCATTCCTGTGGTAGTGACCTCCTGGAGCTCAGAATTCAACAATGACAAAGAAAGGGTCCTTCTGCCTCACAATTGCCTCTGGAGAGTTCATTTCTCAAGTAGGAAGCTGGTGGCCACAGAAGATATTAATTAGGTTCTCTTTTTGCCTGAAGGCTCCTGGAATTCCAGATGCCCTTGTGTGTTCTCTCTCTCTCTCTCTCTATCTTTCTCTCTCTCTCTCTCTCCCTTCCCCCTCTCCCCCCTTGGGGATCAAACCCAGGCCTTACACATGCTAAGCAAATGTTCTACCACTGAGTGGCATCCCCCAGTGCCCCCCACCTTTATCCCTCTGTAATCCTCCCTCTGTGACCAGATCACCAGACATTAGGGCAAATGAATAACAGGACAATGAGGGTGAAGAGGCCCTGTGGAAAGAGGCTTGGGCTTAGGGATGAACATCCATGGGCTTCCTTCTTTCTTTGTCCATGAATCATTTTTTCTCAATTCCCTTTTCTTCTTCCCTCCCCTAGCATGTCATCTCCTCTCCTACTTTCAGCTGTATTTTAAGAACTGCAAGTTGGGGTTTCCCTGGGCTAAGTGGCCTATCCATCTTGGGCTTTCCCTGTCTGTGAAATGAGCAACGGCTATCTATGGCCAACAACCAAAGAGTTGTTGTAGGGATCGGGTAGAGCAGAGAATGTGCAAGTCCTCCACCCTCACACAACCTATCAAGGGCAAGCGTTCCTAATCTACAGGTCACAAAGTGAGAGCTCCAGTTCCAGGGTCATGGGGTGCTGCAGCCTGGCTCTCACGGCCAGCTGCTGATTGAGCCAGGACAGAGCCTGGATCTCTAGGACTTCTAGGACAGCCAACTGATCACATGCTACAGGATCCAAGGTAACTGTCATTTTAATGCAGTAATGAAAACTCAAATCAGAAACTCACAAAATATATCAAACAGCAGAAGTAGACAGAATGTGTTGAACTGATTTTTCTAAGGCTTCTTGGGCAAAAGCGATCATGGTTTTATAATAGGACTTGCTCTGGGGATCCAGTCTGGAAAGCACCCCTCATTCAGAACAGTTTGCTGGAGGTTGAATCATACTTTCCTGGCCTAATCTCTATTCACTGAAGGACTTCCAGAGTTTTCAGAGGTGGCCTGGGTCCTCACCAAATTTATTTCCTCTTCTTCCTGTTCCTTCAAAGAGGTTGTTTCCCAGCCTTTCTTAAAGGCAGGAAAGGCCATGTGAGGGAACTCTGGCCCATGGAGCGTGATCAGAGTGAATGCCTCCAACACTGGGTCCTTTTCAACCTCTGGGTCCTTCTTAGGTTCCCCACCTTTAATCCGCTCTGACCAGAGCCTAACAGCAGTAGAACCTCATAAGGGCGGAGTCTCCAGTGGCTGGGCTCTTAGGTGAGTGGAAGGTAATGGGCAAGACCACAGGTGGAGAAACTCTAAGGCCTGAACCACCACTTGGAGAACAGCTGTCCAGCAACCAGAAGCACCTACTTTGGACTTTGGTAGTGAGAAATGCACTTGTGCCCAAGCCATTACACCATTTGGAGTGTGCTTGTTAGTTAAAATACCTGATGTTATATTACCTGTCACCTGATTCCATTTTTTTTTTTTTGAGACAGGATCTCACTGCGTAGTCCAGTTTGCTTTTGAACTCACTTAATATAGCCCAGGCTGGCCTCAAACTCATGACGATCCTCTTGTCTGAGCTTCCCAGGTACTGTATTACAGGTGTGTGCCACCACACCTGGTCAATGTTTTCTTTTTTTAAACTGCCAAGAATGTGTATCTTTCACGTGTTCAACAATTTTTCCATCTACATACGCCAATGACATTTTCTTTGTCCTTTGTCAAGACTTCAGAAATACAATGTGCTCCAAGGATCCATCTCCCCCACTCCTCAACAAAGTGATCTTCCGTCACTGGGAATTCCCAAGGAATCTTTGGAATCTTATTTGGAGTATGGAGACAGGAAAGGAATTGGAGAGAGAGAATTGGGCATATACAGACTATTTTGAGATTAACTGAAAAAAAGGCAGCTTCTGAAAGGAGATGTAGGGTCAAGGCACTGTTTTCTTAAGATGAGAATAAGTTTTTTTTTGCATACGGTTGAGAGGGGACATTGATTATCAGGAAAGAAAGGGAACTCTGAGGGTGATGACTTTGAGGGGAAAGGACATTCATGAGGTATGAAAATGAGGCAAGTCTGTGGGTGGATGTGGTGGTGGTGAGTGAATGTGACCTTCTGGTAACTTCTCTTTGCTCAGGGAACTAACTAGGAGTCAGGGTCATCGATTGGAGAGAAGAGTTGAGTGAAGAGGAGTTTGAAGATTTGGACGGTGGGAAGAGACTGTGCAATGCTCAAGAAAGCAGGAGAGGGGAGTCAGGAAACTATAGTAGGGAGTGGGCAGCACTGAGGGGCTCCAGGAGGTTGGTGACCTTGATTTGCAGCTGGCCTGATGGGGTGCTTCTCCCCAGCCATGTTCACTGCACTGGCACAAGTGCAGAGCTGGTGGAGAGGTAGAGCTCTCTTGGGTCACAGTTCTGTCAGGAAGCAGTAAGAAAAATGGGGTGAAATTTCCTTGAGAAGAGAGTTGAGGGTGGGTGCAAGTAAACAGTGGTCACAGGGAAAAGCCAGGGAAGCTGAGCTGAGTAAGAAGGGAAACAGGGACATGAGGGAACCAGGGGACAGGGAGAGGGCACAGCTTCCATCTGTGTGGGGTCAAAGATGGTTGGAATTGGGTGCTCCAGGCAGTGAGCTGTGTGCTAGGTGGTGGTGGGTGAGGAATAGGGCATTTGAATTTGAGATTATGCCAGAGAAATTACCAGTAAGTCATGGTCAAGAATGAGGGGCCAGGGAGGTGAGAAAGAGAGAGTAGGCTGTGGAATAGAGTAGGTGACCGCAGTCACCACACTAGTGACAGAATCGGAGAAAGTGACTATGATTTGGGAGCTGCAGCCATCCATGGAGGAGGAGGAGGATCAGTCACAACAAGAAGTGGTGACTGATACGGTTTTTAGAGAAGGGAAGGAAATGGGCAGCCTGGGAGTAGCTGAGAGATGCGGGGGAGAGGGTATCTGTCCCACCCAGCCCTGGGTGTGATGACTGTGGTGGGAGAAGAGCCAGCTCCAGGAAGATAGCAGAGGGAGCTGGGCCCACAGGGGAGATCTATGTTTAGAGCAAGAAATGGGAGAGAAGGTAAAGGGACCAGAAAGACACACAGCAAGATGCTCCCTCACTGAGTAATAGTGAGAAATCTGGAAACAACCTGAGTGTCCACTGTTAGGGGAACAAATAAACAATAGAAGATCCCTAAGAAAAGCCAGCTGCCCACATCATCAAAGTCGAAGGATAGAACCAGGGGACACGAACATACCCTGTGTGAAACAAGCACTTTCTGAGAGTTTGCGTGCAGCGGGTACTACTTAGGTTAACAGTGCTGCGGTTTATTTCCTTGGCTATGGAAGTCCAGTGATGTCCTCGGGGAGCATCTCCAGCAGCCTTTGGGTGATGGTTTTGTGGGTTCCCATGGAGAGAGAAGAACTGGATGGGAATGAGGGCAGAGTAGCTTTGGCTGTTTCTGGTTTGTGTTTTCGTTGTTTTTGAAAATGTTTTGGTACTGGGGACTGAAACCAAGGCTTATGCAGGCTAAGCAAGCAAGTTGGTGATAAGACTGCCTTGTTTATTTATTTGTTGAAACATAATCCTCCCCTGAGGATTGTTCTTTCCCTCTCTTCGCTGTACTGAAGACCAAACCTCATTCTAGGCAAGCACTTTACCCCTCCCAGCCCATTGTATTTTGAGGCCAGGTCTTGCAAAGTGCTCCGGCTTGGCTCAAACTTTAGATGCTCTTGTCTCAACCTCCCAAGTAGCTGGAATTATAGGCATGTGCTATCAAGCCAATGTAAAATGTTTTACTGAGAGAGAGAGAAAGCAAAACACATTAAAATGTCAAAATGTTAATTACTGTTAAATCTGGGCTGTGGTTTCTAAAATTTGTTTTACTTCTCTATATGTCTGAAAGATTTCATTTAGAAATTTAGGAGATGTCTTAGTCACTGTCTCATTACTGGAACAAAGTACATAACCAGCACTCAAAGTTTAAAGGAAGGAAGGTTTGTTTTGGCTTGTGGCTTTTAGAAAAGTCAGTCCATAACTGACTGGCTCCAAGTTAGGAATGGCATCGTGGAAGTGTGTGGTAGAGGAAAGCTACTCACATGATCACAGCCAGGAAGCAGAGAGTTTGGGGAGTTGGGGAGGGAGACACACCCTCCCATGCCAGCCCCCCACTGACCTGCTTCTGATCTCCTCCTAAAAGCACACTCAGCTGCTGAACTCATTAGTGGTGAGTACAGCTCCCTCATAATCCAATTATAATAATTCAATTATATTCCAAAGCCCCACCTCTGAGCACATGAGAGTTTTAGGGGACAGTCTAGATTTAAAACCATCACATAAAAGATGCAGAGGAAGGGAAATATTATACAGTGTAGTAGTAGCAAAAGGGTATGTCAAGAGCCATTCTATATAATTTTGGGGGAGAAATCATGTCATAATTAAATTGTGATTAGCGTTGTCGGAGGCCTCGTATCTTGCCGTGCAAGCTGGCTACTGTATACAGAAACATAACTCCATGTACCTCCATCTCAATTGAGGCCTCAACGCTCTGTGATGCTGTGCCCCACAACTCCAGCCAGGGCAAGGTTATATCAGCTGAAGACATCCTGGGACATCCCTGAGAACTGCAGAGCAGTAATAAAATAAAAATTTCACCTGCGGAAAAGGACAAACTTTTTATTAATCTGCCGTCTCTCCCCACTGTTCTGAGCAACATAAAATTCTCATTAGCATAAGATCATTGTCACCTCTGAGTCATCTGATAATCTCACCCCTTTCCTCAATGTAAATGTGATGGATAGATGCCAAAGTTCTGGCTGTTTCATGGCTTTTTGTTTCCTGTGAACAACTGGCCACCCCAGGTCCCCGTGCATTGTTGTATGTCTCCTGCTCTTTCTTTCACTGTGCACTGTCACATCTTGCAGGAAATGGGGGACTCAATGCAGGGCTTCCTGATACGGACAGATCAATGGAACAGAATTGACAGGCTGGAAATAAGTGAATATATTAATGGGTGATTGATTTTTTTACAGCCAACAAGACAATTCAATGGGGGAAATAACCTTTTTGATAAGTAGCTCTGGGTAACTGGATATCTCCATAAAAAAGAATAAACCTCTGGCTCATGATATACACAAAAATGAACTCAAATGGGTCAAATATCCAAGTGCAAGAACTAAAATTATAAAACTTGTAGAAGAAAACATGGAAGTCAATCTTTATGGCCATTGATTAGGCAATGGTTTGATATCTAAAGCACAGGTAACCAAAGAAATACTAAATAAATTGGATGTTACCACAATGAAAAAATTTTGTGCTCCAAAGGATATTCTTTTGGAAGACAACCTGGGCACCTCTCCTTGAATGCAGAACAATTGCTTCAGCATTAGTTAAATGGAATCTTACTTCCATATACTGATATGTACTAAGCAGGCTATGCCATTTCCTTCTATCTTTTATTGGCTCTAAGCAATGCAAATAAGACTAGCTGAGGTACTGGTATGTAATCCTTAAAACTACCTGACAATTTCTTTTCTTTCTTTCTTTCTTTCTTTCTTTCTTTCTTTCTTTCTTTCTTTTTTTTTTTTTTTTTTTTTTTTTTTGTACTGGGGATCAAACTCATGACCTTGTGCTTGCCAGGCAGGCACTTAAGCCACTGTGCTAAATCCCCAGCCTCAGCTGACAATTTCTTGATTCCCTTAAAATTGTTGAACACAGTGGGATGGCAGAGCCAGATAGTTCCAGGAATGTCAACTGGGTAAGAGCCTCAAAATAAGGGTCTATGACTTCCCAGGTACAAAAATTTACATATCAAAAACTAAAGCAACAGCCTCCTAAATTCATTCACATGCTCTCCCAATTGAATTATGCAGACTGGTCTTTCTGCATATCTTTCTCCCTGCATATTGCAGAGACACTTGCCCTCTGCCTGACTAGCTCAGCTCACCCTGCTCACATCATTCTAGCCATCCTCACTGTCACTCATCCTTGAACCACTCCCTTCTTCAGAAGATAATCAATTCTGGGAGAGCCCTTGGATCAACGCCTTTGTCTGTGTAACTTCATTTGGATTGGTCTTGGCTACCTATAACTCTGACTATGTCTTAGTGTCTTTACTCTTGCCATGGGTAGCATTAGAGGTGGTAGATTGAAATTAACTCACTGAAATTCCAATAATGTTTCTATGGGATTACAAATATAACATTCCTGATTGTAGGAAAAAAGGATTACAATAGACAATATTTGGATTACAATAATTCTCAATAAGATAAAAAGATATCCCAAAGAACAGAATAATTTTTTTGCAATCTCTGATTGAGATCTAAAATTTAAATACATAAGGAAGCTGGGCACACACCTGAAATCTCAGGACTCTGACAAGCTGAGCCAGGGGAACTACAAATTCAAGACCAGCCTGGACAATTTAGAGACTTAACAAGATCCTGCCACAAAAAAAAAAAAAAAAAAGAAAGTAAAATAAAAAAGGATTGGAGATGTAGCTCAGTATGAAAAACCTAGTTCAATGCTCAGTACTACAAAAATAAATGCATAAATACATACATGTGTATAAGTAACTCTTACAACTTAACAAAAAATACAACTTGATTTTAAAAGTGGCCCAAGAGCCAGGCATGGTGGGGCACATCTGTAATCCCAGCACTCAGGAAGCTGAGGCAAGAGGATTGACAGACTTTGAGGCCAGCCTAGGCTACATAGCGAGTTCAAGGCCAGCCATGGTAAGATCTTACCTCAAAAAAAAAAAAAAAAAAAAAAAGACCAGAGTACTTGAACATTTTTCCAAAGAAGGTATACAAATGGCTCATACACACATGATAAGATTTAGGTAAATGCTAATAAAAACCACAAAATACCACTTCACACCCACTGAGATGGCTGCAGCACAAAGGATGAGCAATAACAAGGGCTGATGAGGAAGCAGAGAAGCCAGAGCCCTCACCCCCCGGCTGGTCGGAATGTACATGTGAGAGGAAAAACAGTCTTGCAGGCTCTCAAGCTGTTAGAGTTACGCTGTAGATCTAGGTGCCCCTCAGGACACTCATGAGTTCAGAGGCAAGGCTTTCAGAGGTAGGTCCTTGGGGCCGTTCCCTGAAAGGGTGTGTCTCCCTCCCCACTGTCTGCTTCTCTTTCTGCTTCTTGGCCACCATGGAACGAGCAGCTTTCCTCTGCCAGCCCCTTCTACCACCTGCTTCCTGCCTCAGAGTTAGCTGGCTACGGACTGAGAAACTGAGCCAAAATAAGCCTCTTCTCTTTGAAGTTGTGGGTGTCAGTTATTATGTCCCAGCAACCAGAAAGTGACTCAGATGGAGTCACCATATTACCTAACAATCCCATTCCTGTACATATGCCTCAGAGAATTAAACACACGTGCATATACGAATTTGTACACACATGTCTGTTACAGTGTTGTTCACAATAGCCACAGAATGGAAGCTACACAGATGTCCATCAACTGATGATTGGGATAAATGAATGTGGTATAGCCATAAATGGAATATTACTCAGCAATGAAAAAGATGGAGATGCTGCTATATGGTACAACATAAGCTCTCAAAGCATTGTACTACTTGAAAAAGATCAGATATAAAATGTCACATATTGTATGATTCCATTTATATGAAAAGTTCACACAATGTAAACTCATAAAAGCAGAAAATAGATGCGTGGTTGCCAGTGGTTGGAGACAAGAAAATGGAGAGTGATGTTAATGGTACAGAGTTTCTTTTTGTATTGATGAAAATGTCTTGGATTTAGATAGCAGAGGGTTGTTTTGTTTTGTTTTGTCTTTTGAGACAGGTTCTAATTATGCAGTTCAGGCTGACCTTGGGCTCACTGTGTAGCCCAGGCTGCTCTTGAACTTGCAATGATCCTGTGCTTCAGTCTTCCAAGTGCTGGGATTACAGGAGTGTGCCACCATGCCTGGTTTAGCAGATATTATTATACCATCCCATGAATGTATTAAAAGGCACTGAATCTTATACTTTATTTATTTTTTGAACTGAGAATCAAACTCAGAATCTTATATTTTAAAGGGGTAAATTTAATAATATGTAAAAGATATCTGAATTGAAAAAACAAAACCCAGGGTCCAACTCAGGTTCAGTCAGTATGGCTCTGGCAGGAGGCTTTTGTCCCAACCCTTGGTTCCTCATGGTGGATGAAGAGCTAGGGCTGTCCCAGGCTGAGCTGGACTCCAGATGGGGCTTGCTACAATCTCTGCTGCCTTATCTCTGACTCTGACAGTGGCAGCAGGCAGTGAGTGGCTAGGGTACAGCTGGGCTCTACTGTCAGACATTACTACTACCTACTACTACTTCCTGACTGTAGGCTGTCTCTAAACCTCAGTTTCTTCATCTGAGAAATGGGCATAATAGCAACAGCTCTTCAAAGTGTTGCCACAGGGAGATAATGACACAGTGAATGGAAAATAGAGGAATGGAAAATATCTGGCACTAAGTACCATTTGTGTTAGTGAGTTTTCCATTACTGTAACAAAACATCTGAGACTATAAAGAGGAAAGTTTTGCAATACTATATTTCCAAATAACCATTCTTTGGAGAAAAAAGAAAAAAGCTTGGGTTTAGCTCACAGTTTTGGAAGTTTCAGTCTATGGCCAGTTGGTATAATTGGTCTGGGCCTGGGAGGAGGCAGTTTATCATGGTGGGAGCACATGATGGAGCAATCTGCTCACCCAATGGTCAGTGAGAAAAGCGGAAAAGGAAGAGGTTGGCTTCTCACCATCCTCTCGGAAAGCCATGCCTCCAATGGCCTTGCACCGCCTACTAGGACCTGTTCTTAAGGGGTCAGCCAATTCCTTATAGTGTCACAGACCAGTGATGAAGCAATTGGACTTTTTGTGAGACAGGATCTTGCTGTGTGGTTCAGGATGGTTTTGAACTCATGACAATCCTCCTACCTCAGCCTGCCGAGTGTTGGGATTATATGCCTGCAATACCATGCCTGGCTCAACACAGTGACGTTTGGAGGACATTCTGAATCCCAACTGTAATGCAGTTTACATTATGATGACGACAACGACCATGACGACGACAATGATGATGACTATGGCAGTGGTTGTCCTTGCAGCCAAGTATTTCCCACAGGTCTTTGTCTCTTCCTCCTCAGCCTTCGCTATCCATTCCAGGGTGGATTTGCAGTGTCCTGGTTTTGCAGTGTCCTCTTTGGCCCATGCATGGTCTGGATTCACCATCAAAGCCCTGGCCTCCTCACAGACTCATGCCCAACTGCCCAAGCTCCCAGTGCCTTGGTTCCTATCCACTACTCTGACCACTCCAGAGACATGTTCTGCCTCTTTCCCAGATCCTGGGAGAGTGGGGGTGCTAATGTTCACCCAGCCACAGGGCGGGATGGCATGGGGCCCCCAGGAGGCTGCAGAATGGGGTTCTGCAGTGCAGTTCTCAGGACCTGCAGTGGCCCTGGTGCCTGGGGGAGCTCTGGCCTGGGGCACCCCCTGCTCTGCCCAAAAAAGGAAGTGAGAGGCGGCTGTGCAGCTTTGGGGCTTTCTGCCAGTAGAAGCAAAAGCCCAGCCACTCGACTTCTAGGAATTTGTCTGCCATATGCATTCCCCCTTGTAAGTTGGCTCAAGGAACATTATTTGGACATTTTTATGTAAATGAAAAAGACCGAAAACCCCCCAAGGAATTGCCACTATGGGACTGGCCATCTGCATTATGGTCCAGCCACATGGCGTAAAGCTTTATCCATTAGCGAACGTGGTGCCATCCCAAGGGACAGGTAGGGAACGGCTTCCAAGGTGGCCTCAGGTGAAAAAAGCCAGGCATGAGACAGTATTTTGTATTTGTTGTGTGCTGTACTTCCGTCTTCCCTCTCTCTCTCCTTCTTCCATCTTTCCACCCTTCTTTCTTCCCTTCCTTTCAACATTTTCCTCCTTTTTCCCTCCCTGCCCTCCTCCCTTCCTTCCTTTCCTTGCTTTCTTCTCATTTCTTTTAATTCTACCTCTTTATATGTACTTGCATATATGTAGATGATTGCTGACAGGCAAATAAGAAATCATCCTGCCTCTAAGGAAGAAAAATAAAATGAGGGGGTTGTTTTCAGAGGAGAATTGCTTGTCGGTCCACCCTTTGACTGCGTAGATTTAAAACTGCATCTTTTTGCATAGGTCAGTCATTCATGGAGGGTAAAAATGCTCAAATTATACAAAAGAATATTTGGTGACAGTTAGTCACCCCCTCCTCTGAGCACCTGCCCTACCCACGGTCCTGAGCACCTCTCCTCAGGGACAACTAATGCTGTTAAAGTTCTTCTGTATCTTTCCAGAAACTGGAGGAAAATCTTGGTTTGTGAACATAATTTTTTCCAGAAACATGCTTGTAATCCAAAATGCTTGTATTGCAAAACTAATTTCCCCATAAGAAATAATGGAAACTCAGATGATTCATTCTACCACCCAAAAAATATTCATATGAAATGATTACAATATCCTAACATAATGCTAATTAATAAAGAGGATATAAAATACAAAGACAAACAAACAGATTCACTTACACTGACCTCTGAAAACCTTTGTGGCTGGTGTGAGGAGACAAGAGAGAGATAAGACAAGAGGAAGTGTAGGGGGCCTTTCAGTATCACTGAGGGATCGCTGCTATCTATTGGCTCAAAGGAATCTTTCACTTTTTATACAACTGTAGCAAGGAACCTATCTAATAATGTTTGTTGTTGCCTCCTTTTGAGGATTTCACTGACATTGCATTGTTGTTGTGGTTAAACAGCTTCATCACTTGCACTGCTACAGCCTTATTCAAGTTGTTCTTGTCTATGAAACTTTGCACTTTTTCCCACATTTTCATGTCTCCCTAATCTCATTTGAAATGAAGAATTCCTCTGTCTTTTTCTCTTTCTCTCCTGCAGAGATTTCCTCCCTAAACTCTTGCCATCGGAAGCCGATCACCCATAATTCCACAGCAAGCGAGAGAGAAGAATCATTGGCTCAGTTGTGATCACGTGATGTTTTGAGTCATGTACTACTCATATTACAAGACATTGCTCATTTACCAGGTGAAAATTTATTAGAAAAGTTTTCCCATCTTGTGGAAGACTTGCAGAACAAGTTTCCTGCAATCCAAAGTCTTACTGTATGCATTTGTGGAACTTCTCATTTGCAGTAATACCTTGGTTTGTGAGTGCTTCTGTCTGTAAACAATTCAGCTCACAAAGAGAAGTATTTGGCAAAATTTTTCTTTCTTTCTTTTTCAAACTCTACATCAGGTGATAAGCATGACCCCACACATCTTCCCCATGCAAATAC
This sequence comes from Hydrochoerus hydrochaeris, assembly GCA_004027455.1. NCBI lineage: Eukaryota > Metazoa > Chordata > Mammalia > Rodentia > Hydrochaeridae > Hydrochoerus > Hydrochoerus hydrochaeris. Next base: position 14,273 of record PVLA01005771.1, on the reverse strand, counting down.
AAATGTGATCATCTTCCTCCTCTAATGTGTGGCTCTAGGCTTCTTCTAGGCGAGATCAAGGTGGTAGATGTGAAGCTTTTTTTGTGTTTTTTACTTCATACAACACCATATTCAATCCAGCATGGCTCCCAAGAGAGCGCAGAGCAAGCAGAAAGGTAAAAGGAAGTGCCGGGAGGTAATGAAGGCGACAAGAGTGCTCAGAGCAAGAATGGTAAGAAGGTTTTAAAGAAAATAACCATTGAATTGAAGAAAACTAGAAAAGCATAATTGTGGTATTTGTGTGACTGATTTGACCTCAGAGTACAAGATGGAGGCATCAACAGCTTCAATTATTTTGAAGAAAAAAGATGGCATCAGAGGAGCTGATGTGGTAAAAGAAGTAATTATGGGCCATGGTGGCACATTGTAATCCCAGCATTTGGGAGATGGGCAGGAGGATTGCTGAAAGCTCAAGGCCAGCCTATAGTATATTCAAGGCCAGTGTGAACTACGTAGAGAAACCCTGTCTCAAAACATACATACATACATAATACATTGAAGTTAAATGAACAGAGGATACAAGTTCTGGAAAAGGTGGAAAAACTTTTGTTAATATGGTTGAATGAGAAACAGCTGGTGAGTGATGGCATTCATGAACCTGTGATCTGTGAAAAAGTCAGGAAATCACTGTGATTTATTGCAAGAAAATCCTTCTATGCATGCAGTGAATGATGAATTGAAAGCCCGTAGAAGTTGTTTTGATGAATTCTGCAAAAGAAGCGGCGTCCACCGTGTGATGACACAGTGAAGCTTCCAGTTCTGACCAGGACGCTGCAAAGAAGCCTATAAGAAAGAATTAGCAGAAGGCTATGTCACCTAGCAAATATTCAACTGTGATGAAACAGGGATTTTCTGGAAGAAGATGCTGAAAAGAACCTATATCACACAGCAGGAAAAGGCACTGCCAGGGCACATGAAGGACAGATTGACCATTGTGCTGTGTGTGAACACAAATGCCGATCTGAAGATTTAGCTGCTACTGATGTACCAGCCCCAGAGCCCTTGAGCATTCAAGGAGCATGATGTGGACATGGCCAGGCTGCCTGGCATGTGGAGAGCCAATGCAAAAGCTTGGGTCACAAGGCAATTAATTGTTCATGGAGTGACTTCAAAAGGGGTTTGCACCCACCATTAAGAAGTATCTTTCTGACGATCAAATGCCTAAAAGGTACTTTCTGAAGGGCAATGTCCTGACACAACCTCCAGCCTTGGTGGATGATATGGACGCTGAGTGTGACTTCATAAAGGTCAAGTTCCTTCCCCCAGCAGGACATCTTTTCTGCAGCCCATGGACCAGCAAGTGGTCTGAAGCCTCAAGAATCTGTACAAAAAGGTGAGCTTCACAAGGCGCTTTAATGCCTTTGACTGCAAGAGTTTTGGAAGAAACATTTCAATGCCCTGTGCTGCATCAACCTCATTGACAAAGCCTGCAAAGAAGTCACATACCGGACCTTAATCTCAGCTTGGAGGAAACTGTGGCTAGAACGTGTCATTGAACATGACTTGGAAGGGTCCAATGCACAGGTGGTGGAGATGGCGTCCATGGGCAAAGTATGGGTGTGGACATCGATGGTGCAGGTGTGGGGGAGCTTGAAGAGCGTAAGGAGGAGCTGACAAAAGAACTTGCTGAAGTCGAGTGAGTAGTGGAAGGCTCTTCTTGTTGAGGAGCAGCCCACGGAAGAAGAGGAGGACAGGGAGGAGGTTAGCAGTGCAGTGACAAAATCCATTCTGGAAAGATGGAATGAGTGCCAGGATTTCTTTGAGAAGCACCATCCCAACATGACTATAGTGAACAGAGTGTCAAATCTTATGAACAATAATGTGGTCTCTCATCTCTGGAGGGTTATGAAGCAAGGAAAAAATGAGGGACATCAGACAAATCATTCATTAAAAATAACCCTGCAGCTAAGAGACGGAGAAGAAAAGAAGCCCTGATGGTGATCTCCCCGATATCCTTCTGAAGGGGGCTTCACCCCACCCACCATCCTGGCCTCCACGCAAGCAAGGTGAGTGTTCCCTCTCTCCATGTACTGCACTGCACTGGATTTTGTTTCATATTTTGGGGTTAAAAAACACATGTGGTTCAGAATGGACTCACCTTATTTACAATCAACCTTATTGGAAAAATTGATTCAGCTTGTGACTAATTAGGTTCACAATCAGAATTGTGGAATGAATTAAATTCATGAACTGAGGTGCCACTGTACAGAGTCTACCTCAAAAATGTATGCACACTTCGGGAAAAGAAAAGCTCTCATGAATATTTTAATATTAAATTTCCTGAGACATCATGAGATTAGTACAAATTACCTTTGGCCTCTAGAATTATAAGATGTGCTCAAAGTGGTGGCCATTGGCTTCCAGATATATATTATTTTTCTTTTTCTGAAGTGTGTATACATTTTTTGGTGGACTCCATGGATGTCATTATGCATTTTCTATTGTGGTAAAACATGCATAGCATAAAATTTTAGCCACTTTTAATGGTGCTGGGATCAAACTCAGAGCATTGTACATGGTAAGCAAGTGCTCTGGGACTAAACTACATCTCCAGCCTCTGCTTTAAACATTTCATGTGTGCACTTTATTGGTAAGAAGTATATTTGTGTTGTTGTGCAACCATCACCACTACCCATTTCCAGAACTTTGCATCTCCTATACTGATACCTTTAAATACTAGCTCTCCAGTCCTCCTCTCTCTAGCCCCCAGCATCACCATTCTACTTTCTGTCTCTATGAATCTGACTGTTCTAAGGGTGTCTGCTAAATGGGAATCATACTGTAATTGTCTTTTTGTGACTGGCTTGTTTTGTTTAGCATTATGCCCTCAAGTTTCATTCATGTATCAGACTTTCCTTCCTTTTTTAGGACTGACCAATATTCTATCACATTATACCCTGCATTTCCTTTGTCCATGGGCACTAGAATGCTTCCACCTTTCTGGTCCTTTATTTGTTTATGTATTTTTGAGATGAGGGTTCATTATGTTGCCCAGGCTAGCTCTGAATGCCCAAGCTCAAGTGATTCCCCTGCTTTAGACTCTTGAGTAGCTGGGACTGTAGGCAGGCACCACTGTGCCAAGTTTGGCAGGAACAAGCAAAAGCTAATTTTAAATAGAGGAAGAAGGAAGATGAGAAGAAGATTAGACCTGGGAGGTGTCCGTGCCCTGCAGGGAGTTCAGCAGCCCAACAGCCAGCAAGAAGAGGAAGCAAACAGACCTGTCATCAGCATCCGAGTGGCTCCTGCCTACAGCCCCAAGAGCAATTTTCCTTCCTTTGACAGCTGGTGCTCTGTGCCACATCCAGGGACCCAGAGCCCCTTACACACCATGCCTGCTCCTCTTCCAGCTCCAGGGAGGCTGGGGACACTGCAGAGCGAAGGCCACTGGTCCCTCAAGCCCAGGACACAGGATGGGGACAGGCGCTACTTCGGAGGATGAGCCAGCAGGTGGGGTTTGGGGTTTGTCAAGGCCCTGGGCACCCAGGTGCTCTCCAGGGGGGACCCCCCAGGGCCCATTTAAGGAGGCGCCTCAGCCCCAAAGAGCCCTGTAAGAAAGCCCCAGGTTCAGTGGAAGAACCACCAGCCAATTCTGTCACCCACTCACAAGAGAGCTGTGACAGCTCTCTGCTCACGGGACGACTTCCACATTTAAAAAATATTTCTTCTGTTGGCCCAAGTTTTGCTCATGACACATTTTAAATGTCCAAGTAAGTTCTTGGAGTAGTTCAGTGATCACCAGGACATCTACCACTGAGCAATGACAATTTTAATGCTCACTTGGCCATTTTCATTTTTGTCTCTCCTTTTCCCTGTAGAACACACACTCGCATAGACATGTATTGCACATACACATGATAATCACATGCATTTATATGTATATACCATACTGTACACACATCACTAGATCTACAGACATAACAGCCAAATATATGGTTATATACACACATATAATTATACACATATATCTATATCTATACACACATATACTGTTCCCTATATACATACATTTTTTCTTTGAAATTAAGATTAAAATAACATTCACCTTGAAATTCTTCAGTGTGCATCTCCTAAGAAGAAAAACATCCTCCTACAGATCCTTAAAGTCTAGCCGGGTGTGGTGGCTCATGCCTGTAATCCCTGAGCTCTGGGAGGCTGAGGCGGGAGGTTCTGAAGTTCAAGAACAGCCTAGAAAATTTTTAAGACCCTATCTTAATTTTTTTTTAAGAGGCTAGGGACAAAACTCAGTGGAAACACCCTAAGTTCAATCTCTAGTACTAAAAGAAAAAAAATCCCTAAGGCACATAAGAAAATCAATAATAAAGCCTTAATATCAAACTTATACACAAATTTCCCAATTGTCCTTTAAAGATCTTTTACTGGTGTTTTTCAAAACTGGAATTTAGGCTGGATGTGGTGGCACAAGCTTGTAATTCCTGCACCCAGAGAAGGAGGATCACTGTGAACTTGAGGCCAGCCTGGGCTACATAGTAAGTTCATGACCAGCCTGAATTACATTGTCTCAAAAGAGAAAAAAGAAAAAACCCTAGAATTTTATCAGAGTCCACATTCTGCATTTGGTTGTTAAGTCCTTTTAGTCTTCAATGTCCTAGCCATGTTATTTCTTTTCTTTTTTTTAAGCATTAACTTTTTAATGACTTCAGGAAGTTGTCCCAGAGGAGGTCAGAAGGTCCCATTTTCAGGGTTGCCTGATTGTTTCCCAGGGGCTCATTTATCTGGCAGTTCCTGTATGTTTTAAAATCACAAGTTAGTACTAGAGCCTTGATTTGACTGGGGAGGTGCCTTTTACAAATATTCACTAATTTGTTTTTCGAGACAGACTCTTTGTAGTCCAGGCTGGACTTGAACTTGCAATTCTCATGCCTCAGCCTGCTGTTTGCTACAGTGCCAGGAATTTACCACCACTCCTCTCTAGCGGGATGCTGCTTTTATTGGTAAAATATACAGGACATACATTTACCGCCTCAGCTGTTTTCACATGCACAATACGGTGGCATTGCGTATGTTGATACTGTCATGCAGCTGTCACCACCATCCATCTGCACAACTTGGCAGCTTGCAAAACCCAGATGCTGTTCCCTTAGACAAGAAATGCTGCTTCTCTGCAGCCCCTGACAACCCAGCCCATTTCTGCCTGTGCGGATTTGACTGCTCTGTGGAGCTCAGCTGTGGAATCGGTTCGTCCTTTGTAGCTGGCCCTGGGTACAAGAGGTCCTCTGTGTGGGCTTGTGGGCCACGTGGGGGATGCTGTCTGCCAGCCTCGCCAGTCTGGCTACCCTGGTCTGCTGCCCTCTCAGCTCCCCATCCCCCCACCCAGGGCAGTTACCTCCCCGTGCCTGGAGCCTCCTTCCTACCTTGCAGGTTCAGCTTGAATGTCACTGCCTACAAGGCCTTTCCTGACCAGCCCACCAGAGCTGCTTCCCTTCTGTCTGCCTGTGCTTCTCTGTCTCATTTTCTCTCTGTCTCTCATCATAGCCCGTAGTCTTTGGCTTGGCAATTGCCTGTTACCTGTCTTGAAGGTAGGTACCAGAAAGGCAGAGACCTCTGCTCTCCTGTGCAGGGCTGCATCCCCAGCTCTTGGCAGCACACTTGGTACACGGTAGATTCTTGTCTCAGTCTCCTGTTTCTGTGACAAACTACACAAATGCAGTGGCTTGAAGCAACCCACGTTTCTCATGGCATAGTTCAGATGTCTGAACACATCCTTGTGGAATGGAGGTTGGGGCCAGGCTCCTTCTGGAGACCGGAGGGAAAACTGCATCCTTGTTGTCTCCCAGCCCCCTGGACCTCCTGCATAGCTGGGATTGTAGCCCTGCATCACTTGGGCCTCTCCTCTGTTTCCTCTGTCTCCTCTCTGCACCAGGACCTCTCCCTATTGTCAGATCCTTTACTTAATCATACCTGCGAAGGCCTTTTCTCCAGGGAAGGTACTATGTTTGCAGGTTTTTGGGGTTAGGATGTGGACATTTCTAGAGGACCCTTAGTCCACCACAAGGCTCAATAAATAATTTGTTGAACAAATGAATAATGGATGCTTAGATCTTTTTGACAAGGAAATCCTGCGCTTCAGTTCCAGGTCTGGCTCAGGAACCATATGGCTGTGTGACCTTGGACAAGTCTCTTCCTGCTCTGAGCCTCAGTTTCCTCATTCATTACTTGTGTTCTGAACTCCCATCACCTACCTGATTCTTGGAAGGCATGTAGGAATGCCAAGAAAAATAAAAAGAGAGACTCATTTTTCAAGAGCTTGGAATTCCACAGTTGAGAAGCCTAAGAAAGAGGAAGCATGACATGGTTTTGTTTAAGGCCATGCCCAGGTCACTTGGGAAGTGTGCAGTCCTGAGGGGGCGGGCTTACCTAAGGGGTGACATTTCAAATGGCTCTTGACGCATGAGTAGGAGTTTATGTGGTAGAGAAGTGGAAAATAGAATTCATGGCCAGGGCCAGCCCGCAGACCTCTTTGAGGAACTGTGAATGTTGTGGTGTGATCAGAGAATGGAGTATGTTTAGGGGTGTAAGGGGTGTCAGGAAAGGAGGCCTTTCAGGCCACAGCCAACTCAGCTCTCAGGTAAATGGGAGCCACAGTGAGGCTATGGGTGGTGGGGGGTGAAGCCTCTAGTCTGGACCAATTGCTCAGGCTGCCACAGTGGAGGGAGGGGCTCGAGAGAGGTCCAGCTCTGAGGTGGAAGGACAGTGGGGAAGGAGAATGAGGATAGAGCCAAGGGACAGCAGAGTCAGTGGGACCTGCAATAGTTTGGTGAGCGGTGGTGGTGGTGGGTGTGGTCATCAAGACTGGAGACGCTCTTGATCCTGGCTCACAGCCAACCCCAGGCACACAGGCCAGGCACCCCCAGTTCCCCCCTCACCTGGGGAAGCCCACACCTCAGCCAGCCCCTGGGGACATGGCCTCTGGGGGGCCCAGCTCAAGGGGGATTTTGCAAATCTCTGGAGACCCAGAGTTAGGCTAGGATGGAGGTCCCCTTAGAGTGGTTCCTTGAAGAGAATTTCTCTATTTGAAGGAGTCGGGGACTTCTTCTTTCACGACATGAATGTCAGAGACTCTGGGCTCCACCATGACTAAGAAATGTCTGAGCCTGGTGGGTGGAGGCAGTGCTTAAATAGCAGGCCTGCCCTCTGGCCATTTGACACCTGGACTGAGACACTCACAGCAAGGCATGGCCAGCCTTCAGGCTCCGCTCCTGGCTGCCCTCATTCTCCTTTCAGTGATGCTTCAGGCAACTGATGCAGGTGAGGCTGGGGACCAGGCTGGCTTCCTCCTTCCTCCTCTCCTAGAAAGAGCACTAGGTCCCAATCCACCATTGGCTCTTGTGGCACTGGGGTAGTGACCGTGCTTTTTCAAGCCTCAGTTTATGTGTCTGTTAAATAGGTAGTCTCAAAGACTTAGCCTCAGGATCTGCCTCTGCTGGGTTGGGAGTTGGGGTGGGCAGGGCCTGGAGAGGTGGGGATACAGGTCAGGCCCGAGTGTGGTAAAGCAGAGCTGCATGGAAGACCCGGGAAAGCTGGTCCTGCCCTCCCACCACCCCAGCTTACTGGGCTCCTGTCCTTACCTGGGGTGCTGGGTCCTCTTACTGCACTGCACTGTCCTCTCTGGACTGTACCTGGGATTGAGCACTAGAGTGGGAGCCAGCAGACAGACAGGCACTGCGCACAGGTATTCACTTTCTGAGCACTTCCGTGGCTTTCAGAAATCTTGAATACTCTCAGAATCACTGATGCTTTTGGTAAATTGGTCAGAGCAGGGAACTGGGCCTTGGAGATGTTACATGACATGGCCATGGTGGCCCAGCAACTTAGGACAGCAGGACTAGAGTCCTGTCTGTGTGACTGTCCCCACTTGACACTTCATCCTGGCTCTGCCCCAGTCTTGCCATGTGACCTTGAACAAGTGCTGCCCCTTTTCTGGACCATGACCTCACCAGTACACAGTGAAGCAGGCGAAAGTAGATGTGCGCTTAGCAAACTTCCCAAGTGTTAGAAGTGGAAGAATTTGCCTGGGACAGTTGAGCATATCTGTAATCCCAGCTACTCTGGACACTGAGGCAGGAGGATCGTAAATTCAAGGTCAGCCTGGGCAATTTAATGACGTAGGGAGACTCTGTCTTCACATAAAATTTAAAAAGGGCTGAGGATGTACAGTAGTTCAGTGTCCCCAGTACCACACACACACACACACACAAAAGCACATGGGGTTAGTGAGCGTGGGTCTGAGGTCTGAGCAGCAGCAACACTGAAGGTTCTCTGATTGGCTCAGAGGCAGAGACCTAGAAGCTTATTGGAATTTGTTTTTTTGTTTTTGAGATAGGGTCTCACTGGCCTTGAATTCATTATGGAGTGAAGACTGGCCTCCAACTCACAGAGATCCTCCTGCCTCAGCCTCCTAACCACTGGCCTGACAGGCTTGCACCATCACGCTCACCTAGAAGTGTATTGTTGATGGCCATTTTGAATCTACCGCCTGCCGCACACCCTCCTAGGGCACAGACATTGAGGGCCTCATGGCTTCTTAGAGGCCTCATTGTTAGGGTTTTTTGCTAGCCCAGAGTCATCTGGTCATTATCCTTCCAGTGGGGACAGCTCTTCCCTGGAGCCTGGAAGGCCCCGGCAGGGCTGATAGCCAAGGGTGACCCTCTGTTCCCCTCCCCCAGGTCCCTATGGGACCAACGTAGAGGACAGCATCTGCTGCCGGGACTTTGTCCGCTACCCGCTGCCACCTCGTGTGGTGAAGGACTTCTACTGGACCTCGGACTCCTGCCGCAGGGCTGGCGTTGTGTGAGTAGTGGGCTGGACACCAGGCCTTGGTGGGTGTGGTCTGGGGTGGCACCAGAGCTGCAGAGTGGGACAGACCCAGAAATGAGAGGAGGGGCAGCTGGATATCTGCTCGGAGGCTTGGCTGGGAGACACGGCTCCCCCAAGCTTGAGTGTGCCAGGAACAGAGATAATGGGCTGGATCACTGGACAAGTATGATTGGATGCACATCATGTGCCCGGCAGCAGGCCAGGCTCTGAGACGGCAGAGCGGAATGCACAAGGTGCCACCCAGTGTGGGCATGGCAGTGTGGGCAGTGCATAGTTACAGGCTATCGGCTACAGGCTCGGGGTTGGTGTGGGCAGCCTCCTGCTGCCGCTGCCGCCAGAGGCACCTGACTACTCTCTAGTGTCCTGGGGATTATCTGAGGAAGAGCATTTGGGTCAGAAAAATCATAGAGTGCTTGCTACATGCTAGTTGCTATGATCAGCCCTTTAGAAATATGAGCTGCTTTATCCCAGAAGGAGTCCTGTGCGGTAGGTATCACCTGGTCTGTTTTTCACCACGTGCAGACAGCTCAGAGGGATTGCCCCCCCCCAGCACCCCAGGGCATCGGAACAGCACGTGGGAGTGAAGAGCGCGCTACCTGGCACGCAGTAGGTGCTTCCAAGAAGCATATATGTGACCCTCGCTTTCTGAGCCAGAAGGCACTCTAGAGAGAATGTGGCTTGCCAGAGTGGGGGGCGGAAGTTCAAGGGGCGATGGTGCTTTGTGCAGTAACTGCAGTGACGAGGACAGGCTGCCCACCGGTGGAGGCCAGCAGCGCTGCTTTCCTTGCTCTTTCTGTTTACTGGTTGTCTATGTGGTAGGCACCCAGGGAATGAGGGGGCCCAGAGCTGTGGGCCCCACTGTCAGGCTCCAGAGAGGCAGAGGCATGAAGGGCATCCCAGGGTGTGGGCATGGGTCTGATCACCAGGCAGCCCTCAGCCCACGCTGGTCCATAGCAACTCAGGTGTCCCAGCCTTTCCTGGTGTTTCCAGCCTTGGGGTGGAGGCAGGAGCCTAACCCCGAAGCTCACTGTCTGGTCCTGAGCTACAGTCCACCTTCCCCCATGCAGGGGCTTGGAGGAAAGGACACTCCTGCCCAGGACAGTTTAGGTTCCCAGCATGGTGCTCAGATCTCACCAGGCCTGCTACTCAAGCAAGCTGCTTTACCTCTGTGGGCCTCAGTTTCCTTAGCTATACAATGGGCTACACATGAGCTGAATATGAAGATTAAGAAAATCCACATAAAAAGTTCAGGCCAGCTCCTGGCACAATTTTATAACACCTAAGTGCTATGTTTTAGCACTTAGTAGCATATACTTTTTTGATACTTTAGTGTGCATGAACTCATCAAAACTTCTTCAATGTCATTGTGAGGTGAGACTATGATTATTATCCTCATTTCATGCTGGCTCTATCACTTATCATCAAGTCACTTATCTGAGTCTCATGTGGACACTGAGGCTCAGATAAATTAAGTGACTTCATAAGTGATAGAGCTAGCATTTGTATTCCAATAGATGGTTCCAAGCTCCATGGTTTTGGCCACTACCAAATATTCTTTTCCTCAAGACACAAAACTCTTGGGGATTCTAAACCACGGCCTGGCCTAGCACTCAAGGCTGGAACTGAGGGCTTAATGATCCTGGAAGTCCATGGGGTCCTGGAGGATCCTTGCTATTCCTGTCCTCTCATTCCCCTGGAGAAACGGGTCTGCATACAGCAGGTGGCTTCTAAATGTTGAAATACTCTACATAGCAGGTGCTCCTACATACAACAGGTGGTAAACTGCTGAGCTCTGCATACATTAGCTGGCTTATTCATTCTACACCACCCTATGAAGCAGGTATTCCAACATACAGGAGGTGACTCATACATGCTGAAGCCTTGCATATAGTAGGTGACTCATAAATGCAAAGTTCACATCCTTGCTGCATGCTAATGCTGGCACATCTTCCTGCATCTCCTTCCTCTAGCCTGCAAACCGTCAAAGACCGGGAGATTTGTGCCAACCCCAAACTGCCCTGGGTAAAGAAGATTCTCCAGAAGCTGAGCCCATGAGGAGGCAACGTGATGACCATTGCCTTGGATTCTCCAGCAAGGCTTGCCACGCCCTACCTCTCCACCATTGCAGCTGCTCCCCACAGAAGCCTGTGCCTGTGACTCTCTCTGTGCCCTCTCATCTCCATCCCTGAAGCTCTCACCCTCCGCTGGGCCTCCCTTCAGGCCCCTCCAGCCCCTCCTCTGCTCCAGTGCAGCCAGGGTCCTTGTCTTGATCAGCCACCTCCTGGCTCCCACAGCTCTAGAAGAGATCAGACCCTGCTCATGGCCCTGACCCTTCCGATCTGGGTGCTGTCCTTGTGCCCAGCCTCACTCCCTTCCCTTTCTGTGTGTTGAGCTCCAGTTTCCCATTCCCCAAACCAACCCTGCCCATTTCTACTTTGGGATCTTTCCAGGGCCATTCCCGCTACCTGCACATGGCCAGGTCTCCCACACTTCCAGGGTTTGCTCAACCCAACTAGTCAAGACAATTTTTAGGCTTCCCTGGACTCTGCCTACTCCTATTAGGTTTGACTACTGTCTGCTCAGAATTTTCAGGATTTAGAGGCCCATCGTCCGGCTCCACTGCTTAGACCCAGGTACCCATCTTGTTATCCTTATCTCCTGGCCTCCCAAATAGAGCACAGAGCCCAGGGCCTGGCTCAGAATCAGAGAGCTCTGCAAGGGCTGCAGACTGGATCAATAAAATGATGTGTCCTCCTCCTCCAAAAAAGGCACTTACTTCTCCCATGGCACTAGAAAGGACGAGCTGGGTCAATTGCAAATTCCTGATTTGCTCAGATTCACCTGTCTTCCCCATCTTAACAATGCATTGGTCAAGTTTGCTTTTTTTCTTCTCTCGAAACTTATTGGTCTTTCAGTCTCCAGCATTCAGGCCTGGTCTCTTCAGAATTTATCCCAGTCCACTTCCGCTGCCCCCTTCCTTAAAGAGCTGATTATTCTATTGAATTCATGCCATGGTGTATGTGGTGACCCTGGCTTGGTATTATAAGCTGCAGTTTTATTTATGTATGAAAAGAGGTAATTAGTTAAGAAGTCAAGTGGATGAATGGGAGAACTTGAGGAACTGTGTAGGAGGGGACAAGGTGGCACTTTTGAGGCCCCGGGAGGAAACAGGCTACGGTGGGGCTGCTATGTATGTGAAGGAGCCTGGGGAAACTTGCTCTTGGGTTTTTGGGGCCAGGCTAAGAACTGGGGTTTGGGAGGATCCCAGATAAAAGGAATAAACTTGACAATGTTTGCTCCTTTCTGAGGGAGCCTGGTGTCGCTCAGTGGAGTGGTTGGCACTATAGAACCCTGAGAAGAGACCCGTGTTACTTCTCTGAACCTCATGTGACAAATGAAGATGAGACTAGCCACCTCATGGTTACTGAAGGGCTTGGGTCCAAAATGCACCTTGTGCCAGCCACATAGCTCTGGGTCTTCCAGGCCTGTGTCCCTCACCTGCCTACTGTCCATGAATGGAGCCACCAAATGTCCTGGGGGCTCCAAGTGTCATGTCCCCTCCTGTCTTGCTCTTGCCCCTCAGGCATTCTGGAAAATAAATCCTCTTGAACAATGTCTGCTGCGGTTCCCTGGCATTTGTGGTCCCTGTGAGATGAGGTAGGGGGCACGTGGCCCCCTTTCTCCCTGACTGGGGAAGCTTTGACATGTAAATAGAATATAAATTGCCCAAGATCACTCTGCGATGGACACAAACTCTTGAGGGAAGCTTCATAAGTGCCACAGGGAGGTCCAGCTGATGGCCCCAGAGCTCCTACCCAACAACCTGGCCCAACCCAGGCCCAGCTATGAGGAGGACGCAGAGAGACACAGGTCTGAGCTTGAAGCAGTAGCATATTCATTCACCAGCTCAAACCTGAACTTCCCCCTTCAGGGTGGGTGCTGGGGAAGAAGATCAGGAAAGTCTACCTCCTTCAACAAACAACTCCAAGTCTCAGGGGCTCAACTCAACAGAATTATTTCCTTCCCTCATTAAGTCAAATCCAGTATTCCTGGTCTACATTCCATGTGGTCACGCAGGGTCTTAGACTCCTTCTTCTCATGGCTGCTGTATTAGTCAACTTTCTGTTGTTATGACAAAATATCTGAGAAAAATCCACTTAATAAAGGAAAAGTTTCGTTTTAGCTTCAGAGGTTTCAGTCTAGAGTTTCTGGGCTCTGTCCCTTTGGGCCTCTCTGGTGGCACTGTACATGATGGCATAGGCACTGGCAGAGGAGGACTGTGCTCTTTATTGTGGCCAGGAAGCAGAGACACAGAGAAGGCTAAAGAAAGGGGCTGAGATCCCAATATACCCTTCAAGGAGACACCCCAAGCACCTCCCAGGGTGCTACTGCCTTCACAATGCCAGAGGCTGGGGACCAAGCCTGTAGCCTTTGGGGATATTTCCAAACCATAGCAGCCACTCCCCTCTATGGTTTGAACTCTTCCACCACCTGCAGATGGGCAAAGAAAATGGAGGATAATGGGAGTATGTGAGAAGCCTGGCCACATGCCATTGAGCAAAGGATGCTGGGAAATAGAGCCAGACTGTCCAGGAGAAAGAGGAGGCAGGTTGCAGAGCACCTGGTTCACCTGGTGTTGAACTCTCATAGGGGTGTCAACCTTCCTAGGCTACCGCCCTTCCCCGGAATTACTACACACTGTTTCTCTGCCAAGACAGTAAAACAGGAGCCTGCTGCCCTGGGGTATCTCCACTGCTTCCTGAATGTTAGCTCTCATTTCACACACATTTTGTTATATGTGCCCTTTGGTCCCCTTCTTATCTGCCTTGCAATGGAATTTCCAGAGCTGTAGCTCTGACAGGCAGAGTGTTTGCCAAGAATAAGCAGAAAGAATGGTACAAGCAGTGGATTTAGACCAACGTGGGAACTCGCCCTGCTTGTCATCAGGAGCAAGGTTTTTCTTGCTGAGCCTTGGTTTTCCTCTCTGTGAACAAGAGGCAAAAGAAGCATATGTTAGTGTATGTAGCTGTAAGAATCCCAAGAGACAAAGCACAGGCTTGCTTGTGATCCCAGTTTTCTGGGAGGCTGTGGTAGAAGGATTGAAAGTTCAGCCTAGCAACTTAGAGACTTGGTGAGACATTGTCTCAAAATTTAAAAAGAAAATTGTTAAAGGGTTGGAGATGTAGCTCAGTGTGAACATCCTGGGTTCCATCCTCAATACCAAAAAAGAAAAGGAAAGAGAGAGACAGACAGAGACAGAGAGAACAGACAATCCAGTAACAAACTAGACAAAAGGCTTGAATAGATCTTAAGAAGATATTCAAATAGTCAATAACCACACAAGACACACATTTGTTATTTGATTTCTTGTTGATGGAATTTCTTTTTTTTTTTTTTTT